>JAODLC010000045.1:12902939-12913341 GCA_026781145.1 Hippopotamyrus pictus | reverse complement strand
CTATAGTTTGACAAATTACTTCTATCCCCTTTTTTGAAAATGGGCGTTATGTTGGCATGCTTCCAATCAGAAGGTACTACACCTCATTTCCGCTCAGTCTTATGAGCACAAAGTTCAAGCAGATATTGCTACACCAAGATTAACCCTTAGTCCTCCTAAGCTTATATTCTTGAGTGTTAGCTGCCTGACACCCAGGCACCTTGCATGAGTTGCAGAAAGATAAACGTTAAAAGCTGATTACAAAATACCCCTTTAACTAATTTTTCCTCCCACACGAGGATGTGGCGCCAAACCATCGCAGATGCGCAGTCACTGTGATTTCAATTAACTCTCGCGCTTACCCTGGGGTCAAATTGACCCCAAAGGCACAGGCCTCGTGAGTTCTCACAGTAGCATAATTATTGTAGGAGCGTGTAAAAATATGGGATTTCTATGTTCAGTTCTCCCAAAATCAAAGGAATCCTCCCTTTGCTGGAAAACCTCTCACAAAACCCGGCTCCTTTGTCCCGAAATTCCCAGTGCCATATGTTTCTGTCCTCAAGCTGAGCTGGCTATCGCACAGCAACATAAATTTATTTTAATATTCATCCAAACCCTTAGGTTCCACTTCTTTGCTAGAAGAAAATAAAATATAATATATTAACAGCACATAAAAATCGAGTGCACTATTAAAACTTTGAAGTCAGCAGTTAAATTAACATTTTTTCGACACAAAGCAGAAATTAGTGATTTTGAGTGGCGGACAGAGTAATGCTGTTTGGCTTTGACTCCCCCCGCAACAAAACACAGGAGACCAGCAGAGAGGTACCCCACCACCCCACTGGGCATTTCTAAACACAATCAAGGCTATACATTATTAATGATTATCTGATGTATGTCAAAACCCCTTATGGTGACATGCTCAGTACGGTCAGACTACGAGGGACTTTAAGTGCCTCTTGGGTTGCAATAGAGACCCCCAGGATCACCCCGGAGATCATGTGAGTGCGTCCCATCGTGCGAGCATGACCAACCTGAGGAGGAGATGGCTCAAATTTCCGGATGTGAGATGAACCTTCTTCTTCCATCGTGGAGAAACGAGCAACGGAATCTGCAGGATATTGAGGCTCAGGCAAACAAGGGGTCTTTATTACGGAGCGAAAAAAAATGACACAGAGACCCATTAAAACGTTGAACCCAGATCCGTGCAAAATAAAAGCACCCCAAATATTTAAAGAGTCACAGCTAAGTGAAAACAGGAAATCTCACCCACCCAACCATCACCAGCTAAAAATGCCGCACATTCCCTTACTAGTCTCCATAATCCACCCAGCTGACCTTGTTTATCCTAAATTAGTATAATCTACACCAGCTGAAGTTCCTTAAATAAGGCAATTGCCAGCATGGGGCTTATGATCAATCACTATTATAAGGCTTGAGGTCAACAAGGCCTAGTACTGTGTCATTACTGTGGCTCCCACCAGCCCAGAAACAGCAAAACAACCCATGGATGATGGACCACACGAAGGATGCAATGATGACCAGATGTTATGGAAGACAAGAAAACATCAAGCGAGTCCCTGACCTTTCTCAGACACTCATCTTAGTGTTCAGACTGCAGATCAGTGTCATCAACCACTCAACCCGATCGACCACAAGCGCGGACCGGTAAGAACGTCATCAACTCCTGTAATTTCAGCCTTAAAACTTGATGTTCGTCCAGCAACACTTTGTTGGCGAGAGAGAACCACCTACACCAGTTCAGACGAGAAAGCGCAGGGGAGCCAGAGGAAAGCAAATAACTCTCCATCAAGCTCGGCGGAAGTTCTAGGAGACAACATGCTAGGAATTACAAAGGACTCCAGTCTACGGTTTTTTCAATAATCAGGGCACAATTCTCTCACCTTGTGTCATGGAGTGGAGACATTTATCATCCTGACAAGCCGGGCTTTCTTATATTAACGGCTGAGAGTTCATGGGAGTTCATCCACTCCTGCAAAGGCTTAAAAGAGACGGCCCTCCTGCTTCTCACGTCATTTTTCTGATTTGTAACAGGTTCTGAGCCTCGAGCAGGACTCTGCATGCTCTGGGTGTGGGACGCCTGGGAATGGTGACCCGCTGCTCTGAGCTCTTTCAGTGCCAGTGCTGTAAAAACCTGCCCATTTGCAGCACTTCACCCCCTGCAACCCCGAGTCAATCCTGCGACTCAAACACTGGCACCCGCTCAGTCGAAGTGTGTTTTTAAAATACGCTGAACTTTGCAGTGGCGAATAACAGACCTGAGGGGAAAGTAGCTGCCATAGCAAAAAAAAAAATAAAAAAAAAATATATATATATATATATATATATATATATATTTATATTTATGATGTTTTAGGTCATTGTAGAAAGCTGAAGCTGAGGACATTAAGATTTAATCAAGCATCCTGGTTCTGGCTATATTTAAACATTAAAGAAACAAAAGAAGGTCTAAAATTAAACCAGAGACACGGCTGAAAGTTCAGACGTATGAAGACTTTCCACCCTCGCCAGACACGCAAATTGTACTAGACTGATGACATTTTTGCCTTTCAACACCTAGCTGTTTTTTAAAATTAATTACCCTGACGCTTTCTTCAGCTGCTCCATCGCTGATCGCTGCCTTCAGCTGCTCCATCGCTGATCGCTGCCTTCAGCTGCTCCATCGCTGATCGCTGCCTTCAGCTGCTCCATCGCTGTTCGCTGCCTTCAGCTGCTCCATGGCTGATCGCTGCCTTCAGCTGCTCCATGGCTGATCGCTGCCTTCAGCTGCTCCTTCGCTGTTCGCTGCCTTCAGCTGCTCCATCGCTGATCGCTGCCTTCGCGTGTCTTTCATCCCCTGCCACTGTGTCAGGGACTATTTTATTTTCATCAAGTCCAGATTCACAGGTCTGACCGACGTCTGAGGAACAAACTAGTCAGTCATCATAGCCCTACTCAACTATTCCACATTGGTGTCCCACGAAATGGACACTGAAAACAATAACCTGCAGAATCAGATAACCTTAAACAGAAGATTTCTTGGATATGGGATTTTGATAAGTCAAGGCTGTGGCAAAGTAAAACTCCATCACTTGATCACTCGGAAGTCGTTCTGACATCAACAAATATGACACCAGCTTGTCAAACCCGCAGAGATTTTTCTAAATGTAAAAATGGGTGAATATTGATTTTTTTCATTTATAATATTGACAATGGGCATCATTACCCTGTCATAAGCCTGAGTATCTTCTGGGAACCAAAGACAAATAAATATCTCTGATAGCTTTACAAGCTTAATTGTGATTCTATAAAATTCACCCTCCCCCCCATACACACAAGCCTCACTAACCAAGATTAATATCACAATGTCATATTTCTCGTCAGGTATACAAGAACATAAATAGGCATCGGGAATATCTGATGCATGGCCCTTCATATTGCATTCCTCGTTTCACACACATTAATGTAACACTGCAAATTACTAAGTATCTGTTGCCATAATGCCAAAGAACCCAACCAGAACTACAATGGTCCCTGTTAAACTGAAGAACACTGGCTTGCTGCGGATAATCACGTAATTGCACCAGATGCGGGTCGTGGATATGTCATCGCCTCAGGCTGTTCTCTCTGTCACCATGATAGGTTCCCCCCCCTCCATTTCAAACAGCTTGAGGGGTCAATAGAATGACAAGACTGCGCTTTGCATCCTTGAGAAAGCACATGCTGTAGATAAACAAATACAACCGTCAGAGTATTTACCAGAAGTCTTTTTCACCAGCATGTGAGATGGAGCGATGCACAGTATCATCTGGCAATCACTACGGCAAAAAGAAGACAGCCATTAAGAAAACATCATCCTTCACTCTAAATGGACTCTAATTAGCCGGAACATCACATCAGTCAGGATACATCAGTTCACACCAGTCTGATCGCGTTTACGTCGCCGGGAAATTGACATACAGCCCCGTTCTCTTCCCCCCAATACAGTACTGACTGTGAAAAAAAGAGCTTCATCACTCATATTCAGTCCTACCTGCCTGCTCCTGTATTTGAATCTGTCCCTTCTGCTTTTCAGTTACGTATGTTACCAGCATAGTTTGCTATTTTAAACATGGATGCTGCAAAGTAGCCTGTTAAAAAGATTACCAGCTGAGTAATTCGATGAACCTTCACTTAAACCATTCATGTAATATTAAAAATACAATATACAATATAACAATTCACTTAAAAACTACAATATAATACATAGTTGTTCCCATTTCAAATCAGAGAATAACAATGATACACAATCCTTGTCGACAAGCCTAATCTGTAGCCAGGGTACATACTGCATGAGACATTGTCTACTTCTTGATGCACACAAACTCAACTGGCACTGCAGGGGTTACTGTCAATCACCAGTGTCTGAATGTCTTTTACACAGGAAAGACATGTACACTCTACACACACCCACACCACAAATAGTCACTTCAGTTTTTCACAGAAACTGAAGATGGCCCATTCTGCAAACACATTTCATTGTTTAAGTTTGATTACTGACGTGACCCTGGGTTTAACATCAACCTGTTTGATAAAGGATCATAGAAAATGGATATATCTGTAAAGTAGACAAATTTACTAAAAACTGAACTCAGAAAAGTCAGAACTCTTTGTTGCCAGTATGTGAACATACTGGAATTGGTTGTGCGTGGGTGCAAACAGTTAACACTGAGGCGACTACAGTTAACAGGACACAGTGCAAACAGAAATAAAGGACAATAGGGTTTAAGAAAAAAATGTATAAAATAAAATAAGAACAGAGAAACATACAGTATATGCAAACAGGTAATTTTCTTTTCAATACCTGGAAGTGCTGAAAAACGATAGAATATGAATAATAAGATCAGGTAATTAAAAAGCCAGCTCGCTCACCCAAAGTTATGATTTGTTACATTTTCATTCTTGGCAATATTCTGTGGTTGGGAAGCAAAACAGATTCGAACACCTTCTTAAGTAATGGTATTTGGAAGCTACATCACAGCTTAGACAATCCGGCACTTTCCCCCAAACTCAATTTTCATCTTGCGCCCGGGTTGTAAGATAGATTTAGACTTTTTTGACCTCTTCTGGATTTTCCATCTTTTATTTCTGTCCAAACAGTGAAAAAAAATGCAATGAAATAGACCATGTGCAATCAAACAAATAGAACAAAATATTGATTAAAAAGTGAAAAAACTAATCACGATCCATTTCCATCACGGATTCAGAAATATTTCTTTGGCTTATGAAGATGGAATTGAGTCAAGCAGCATCAATAATGAAACATTTCCCGCCAGAATTAATAATAACTCTGGGGTGAATTTTGTCCTCCAGACCGAGGTGTCCTGTTGAGGCTCCACGGTCTGTGGGTTTTCATTTTGCTCCAGCAATGAGTTGATGGAAGTCGTTGTTTTGACAGATGTTGGCTTTTATGGATATGAATCGAGCGCGGACTGTTAAGTGCGCCGATTAGCAAAATACTTCCACAGACAGTGAAAAGGCAAACGTAAAAACTCAATTCGCAGCGTTTTCAGGTGATAATATATTATGTTGATAGGACAACTATTAAATTGTTGTGCGCAAAAAAACGAGGTCGTGGCACCCAATTACATCTGCATGAAAAATTACATTATGTATTGATTAACTGAATTAATCACAGCAATCGATTGTGGGATCTCTCATATTTGCTCTCAATTATTTTACTATTATGCATATCGCCCAAAACATATGAGTTCTAACAGTCAATTGTGACGTTTAAAAACTTTTATTCATATAGGCCTACTCATAGATTTGTTTTAGATCTGTTTGAAGCTATCCTAAATATATTACAAAACGCATTTTACTTTACTACTGTTACTACAACTACTTGGATTTAGATCTACGTCAAATATTCTTGAGCCTGTTGATTTGTACGTATTTTAAATAAAATCAATTAAATTAGTGTGTCACCTGCAAGTTGCGCGTAAAAGTGTTAAACTTCTGCCAGTTATGAAACAAAAAGCAACATAAGCACACAACAGACACCAGTAGCTATATTTTCAAAACGTCAAGCAATTATAACGGGCCAGAGTAAATTAAAGTACTCTAGTGGTTTAATCATGCTGTTACTTAAATGGCAATCGTCAAACTTTTTTAAAAAAAAATGTCTACGGTCCAAATATGTGTGAGCGCCTAAATGACAAATATATAAGCGCTTCTTCGTTACGCTTTTGTAAATCACTTTAATGGTCTCGTATTAGGTTGCTCTTAACTTCAGTACGATCATTCACCTTTTTCACGTCTGGTAAGTCGTGAAAGATTCAAGGTGACGGAAGACTTAAGTCTGTGTCCGTTATCGGGCTTTTCGTGGCGAGCTGTGCCGTCCCACTCCGTCCCGTCCCGTCCCGTCCCACCCCCACCCATCCCTTTTCCCTCCTCGGGCGCAGTTTAAAATATCACCTCAAGAAAAACCGTGTCGGATCCGTCGCTTTAGCTCCGAGGGAAATGGACTGAGATGGCAAAGCGCCGCTAATAGATCCCAACAGTCTCCAGCCTCTCGCTTTTTATCAGCAGAATAAAGTTACACCACCAGTCGGACTGGCTACACGCTTCCCAGTCTTTTGTTTAAACTGGATGCGGATTAATTGCGATCGGGAAGAAAGTTATTAAAGGTTCCATCAAATCCGATGCTGGGGACTGATGGACAAAACCCATCCTCGGAGGTATGCATTTTATATTTGTTAAAACCTTATTCCGACGCGGTTTATCCGTGCCTTTATTTCTGACGTGCTCATGAGGCTGAGTGCGGGAGGGCTGCCGACTGCCTTCCGCTGTTCTATTGCAAGTTCAGATCCGACGTATATTGAAAACGCACGATGCTTAATATTCATTCCACGTGTTTCTGCATGAGCAGTTAAATGTCACCCAGTAAACCGGCATATTAACCTTAATTTCGTTGCGCGTTTCGTGCGTCTAGCCCGTATAACGGGCTTTGAGAGGCTCGCTGTCTCCGGCGTAGGATGAAGGGCTCAATTATACGTATCTGCAATAACTCCGAAAAATGTTGGATTGACCCGGCAATCTCCCGGCACAGGCATCGTTTTAACAAGGGCCATGGGGAGGGAAAAGTGGGGGCGAAGTACACGTGTGGATTGTTTCTGTGTGGAGGAAGTGTGCTGATCTGAGCCGGGACTTCGGCTTTGTTTGACCGAGATTCTCCGTATATACTTCCGATTTCGGCTGATGCCGGTGGTCGATCGGTATGTAAAAGAGTTGCGGGTGAATAAAAATAGTACCGATTTCCCCCATAATAATTTCAAAGAGAGTGCGCTGTTACGGAAGTAATTATATAATAGAAATGAATGGGCCCCATTGTCCAGCATTGTGCGACTTATAAAGCGGTGGGTAGGTGGCCGAGATGATCGGAGCATCACTGTGCTGTCTGCTGGCCTCACCTGTGCGCAGGGCTGGCGTGGGATTGTCAGTTCAAGACAAGTCTCCACACACATTTACATTATGTAGGAGTATTATTGCGTTGTATATAGCCTGTAGATTTTGCAGACAACTCCAACGCTTTTGATGCAGCTAATTTTAGGTTTATAATGGAATAATATAGATTTCCCGTAAGTCTGAAAGCGCGAGTGTCACGCCAGATGCGTGAGAGCTGGTATCTCTGTGTGCTTCACTTACAGTACAACCTGTGCAGCTCTGACGCCTGCGATGGTCGGACTTGAAAGTATCGGGGCTTTCTACCCTAACACCCTAACCCCCCGCGATTTCCTGTCCACGGGGGGAATCGTCTAACAGTGCAGGGTTCAAGTTTAATCTTTCCTAAAAAAAAAACAAAACAAAAAAAAAAAAACATCAATTTTGCATGATGTGAAAAAAACTGGAAGGCAAAACAGGAGAAACACACTTAAATTCACTTACAGGACATTGACATCAAAACGACTTTTCCCCTAATTTAAATGTGAAATATTATCTTAAAGAATTTCCGGAAGGCAGACAAACTTCTCTGAAGGATTTCTCATTAACCCAGGCTGAATAGACGACTTACATTAGTAATACATTTTACATGTTGTCTAAGCACACATTTAAAATTTATTTTATTTATGTATTTACTTATTTTAGAAGTGTGTCCAGTAAGTGATCATTTAGAACAATGAAAATGCAAAATGTCAGGCCCCTGTATCATAGACTGGTGACCATCACGCTGGACCTAATTTCAAGTGCATTTAATGGCTGAATGTCGAGCAGCATTGTTCTGGTACTGCAGGAATCCTTCTCAGAACGAGTGTTCTGAAGCGTTTTCACCTTGCCGGCACATGCCAGAGGTAACGAGGCCAAGGGGGGAATTAAAGCAGGGCAAGTTCAAGGCTGACCTTTCTTTGGTTGCCGTGAATGCTGATTGGCTCCCTGGAGTCGATGTGTTAATCTGCGTAAGGGTCGATGTGAACGGTCCTCTGACCCCTGCATACCGTCTGGCTATCCCTATCTTATCCATGCTGCTTGTGTTGAATATTGGCCCCTTAGAACGACACATCGCGCCTCCCCAGCATCTGGAAGGGTTGGGGGTGGGGGGGGGCACACAGAGGAGATTCAGTGAAAGGTTAAAATAATTATGCAGTAGAACCACTGGATAATGGCTCCAATTTACACCCGCTATAAGCGGGCTCTTCCGTCTCCCACCGCGCCCTGCATGGTGAGCCTTCCACGCTATACTGCTTTTCTTTGCTCAGATGATGCTTTTATCCAAAGCCGCTTACAATTTATTTATTTCTCAGCTGTTTTGTTATTCTGCTGGATTTTCAGGGTAAGCGCTTGGCGGTTCAGCGGGGGCCCGCAGGACTCGAAACTGAAAAGTTCAGGCAGCGAGTTCACAAGCTGAACTACTCAGCAGCGTCCCCGCTGGCCCTGTGTTTTACGTCAGCGCTGCGTCGGTTCTGCTTTAGTTTATATCCGCCTCCTTAATTAGTAGAACTCCTAATAATGCTTGGTGCTGTCAGGAAACGGGTGATGTAACTGAGGACGCCTCCCTCCGGTCTTAGCCCCTCAGAAACAGGCAGGTGGGCACCGTAGAGGTCATATCTGAGGCATGGGATTAGCCAATCGGGTGTGGCTCATAAGGACTGCCCCCAATACTCAAAGCAATGAGTGGCCACCCAGTTCCTCATTTGTTTATAACAGGGGTCTCCGACTCCGGTCCTGGAGAACTGCTGTCCAGTAGGTTTTCTATTCCACCTGGCTTCCGATGAGCCACACCTGTTCCTGGTATTTACCCAAGAGCAGGGGCCTGTACTATGAAGTGGGGTTACTGGCTTATCAGAGTAACTTGTCAGATTTCAGGTAATCTGGGCAACATATAAGTGAACGAATATATAGTCCATTTGAACTGTGGTACCTTAAATCCGACAAGTTACCCCGATAAGCCAGTAACCCCGCTTCGGAGTGCAGGCCACAGGTGTGGCTCATCAGAAGCCAGGTAGGATTGAAAACCTCCTGGATAGTAGCTCTCCAGGACCGGAGTCGGAGAGCCCTGCTTTAGAAGGTCTAGCAGGTGAATGAAACACAGAAACCGTCCTTCCTGACCTGGCACCTTCATACCCTCCCTCCCTCTCTTCTCCTATCGCTTCCTCCACGTCTCCTAGTCATAATAAAGCAGGACACTTTTGGACAATAAATGACTATACGCTAGATCATTATGCAACGGAACAATGTGGCTGGAGCTGTATTACAGAGCGTGCCGTTTCTGAGTGCGAAGGCTGGAGTGGCGAGATGGATATCTAAATGACAATTTGCCATTTTACACTTTCCATCTGTTATTGATCTTTTTGTATGCGGCTCCTCTGTCGTTCAGACTATCAGCATTGACTCATTTTTCTTCCTCGTGCGGCCGCTTACTTTTATACTCGTCAGCCGCAGGAGACGTTAAGCTGGATTGTGGGGGTGGGGGGGGGGTGGGCACCTTGGGATGGTCATTTTTTAGGGAGTCCTTTTTTTAGTTTCACTGGTTCCGAAGGAGCGGGGGCTAAGGGAGATTTGTTGAGCAGGTTGTGCTCACCTTTGCAAAGGGATGCCCTTCCAGAAATTTCCACACAAGCAAACTGGACCACAGAGTACGAAAACACTGCACGGAGCAGAGGAATTGGCGATTCTCTTACAGCAATTTAATATGCTTGTTGTTATTGTTAAACAGAACGTTCACTGTACGTTCAAAAGCATGTGGACACCCCTATTAGTTATAGAAATTAAGCAACTGAGCCACACTTATTAATTAAAGACACAGTCACGCAGTTTCCTGCAGCAAACATTAGCGGCAAAGTGGGTGGTTGTACAGAAGAGGTTAGTGACTTTCCAACAAGTCAGTTCTGCGCATCTCTGTCCTGCTAGAGCTGCCCCGGTCAGCCGCAACCGACGTGAAGGTCAA
>JAODLC010000045.1:12876701-12898312 GCA_026781145.1 Hippopotamyrus pictus | reverse complement strand
AGCAAATCCCACCAGCAATGTCCCAATACCTAATGGAAAGCCTTCCCAGAAGAGAAGAGGCTATTACAGCAACAGTGGGCTGATGAACTTCATATTAATACCCTTGGTTTCGGAATTAGATGTTAGAAAGCTTGGTGTATATGTACTTTTTCCCATATAGTGTAGCTTAAGGAGATAAATCTGCAGGCTGCCTCTGACGAGAGAGATGGAACTTCTGAGAACTTCCAGCTATAAAACCTGAAGAAGCATCTCACTTTGCTGTGCCGGTCAGGCAATCGAGCGCTGGCGTACCCAGCAGGCCACCGACCATGGGAGCACAGGAGAGCTAAACGTCCCCTCTAGCTGGTGAAATGAAAGCATAGGCGACAAAGCAGTGAGAATCAGACTCCAAATCTGGGAGGTGATTTTGGTGGGTTTGTCTTTGTGCGTCGAGGCTTGGGCCATTGGTCTTTTTTATGGAGCGTGTAAAATCAACTGGCTGTCATTTTTCTTTTATTTTTTTTGTTCCCTGCTCTCTCTCATTTCCTGTGGATTGGTTCCACAACAAAAGATGAAGACGGCTGACTGAAAGCATTGTTTTATTAGCGGCAAAGCACTTTAATCACTGGAGAGGGTCGTTAATTTGCTGAGAAGCAGGAGGGAACAAAAATAAGTGTGACAAATTACAATCAGCTTCTGGCTGTATTTATGTTCCTTTCATTTGAAAAATGTATTCCTCCATGGTTCAAAAGTATCTATACACTATACAGACATTTATAAAAAATATTTTTCATCATAGTGGAATTCTGTATTGGAATAAACTTAAACTTATACAGGTATTTGTTTTTAAAACATCACAGACATCATTTGTTAGAAAATTAACAAGAACATAAAGATTATTATTCTGTTAATAAACTTTCTGACTGCTTTTATTTGTTAGATCTGAGAGGATTTTCTGTATGTGGCAGGTTTCTGCCCTGACCGTGTTCTACAACCAATGAAATGTCTCCAATGAAGAACTTTAAAAAATGTATCTGGAAAGCAACGGGAAGAGTTGAGAGAAATATGATTTAATTTGCCGTGAATCCTCTGTTTTTCCACAGAGCTATAACACTACAGTGGTCTTCTGTGTGTTAATATTTAAAGGCAGAATCCGGAATGCTCTGCTTGGGTTCTGGGAATTCCACAGAAAATGACATTTTTTGTCACTTTCCTGTAAGTTTGTCTGTTTGTCTGGAAATGCATTCCACTCATCTTACGGAGCAGAGACTCATTAAAGATCATGCCAGTGTTTGTATTCCTGTGGTTTTAGGTTTTCTTTGTGCCTCTTGACTTTCTCGAATGCCTTTTTGCGAGCAAAGCTCTGAAGTTACCTCTGCTTGGTATTCTGCATCTTGGCACATTTTCCACTTTAATTAGAATATCTCAGACCTGTTTCTTGGCTGTAGGAATTCTCGAGAAAAAAAAAATGTCCAGATTTTGGTTTAAGGAAAGTGTAATCTTCAACTGTGGAAGAAAATGAATGCCTCACCAATGAATTCACCCCGAGCAGCCATCTATTTTGAATCAGCTGTTTAAATACAATCAGCTCTGCCTAGCATAAAACTCAGTGATTTAAACTGATTTGATTTAAAGTTGTCAGCATAAAGGTTCTAGAGATGTGTTACCATCAGAATATGTCTTGAATACTCTTTGAAAAAAAGTTTTCTGATGCTGCTTGGATCATTCTGGAATGGGTTACAAAGTTATTTCTAAGGATCCTAGAGCTCCAGGAAACCACAGTCAGCCTCATATTTTGGGAAAAGCCGTGAATCATTGCACAAGTTCCCAATATGCAAAAATCTTTGTAAGATGAATAAATAATGAATCTTAGGAACTCAAAAAGAAACCTATAGTAGCTAAGATCTTTGGGCCTTTTTGGTCAACCTGGGCTCCACTATCTTCAGCAGTAATGAAATCTTCTGTCCTATAAGAACTTTAATAATGAGTATTAATACGTCATTGATCCCCCTGCAGAAACCTCCCCCAACTTGCTCTCCATAGGTGAGAACAAGCTGGCTGTGAAGGGCAGCCACCTGTAGTGGCATCCAAGGGGCTGTGGGTTAAGAACATAGCTCAAGGGCTCTCAAACATGCTGAGGCTAGGCTTGAACCAATGACCTTCTGATCACAACCACAGAGGCTTAGCCCACTGAGCCACACACCATCATTTTTTTGGAGGTGTTTTGAATTCAGCAGAACAATGAGCCAGTAGCAGATCTATAAAGGTGAAGAAGTTTTGGATAGTCCACACCTGCCTTGGCAAGACCTGAAATGAGCTGGTAAAGTCACGAAAGTGAAGTCAAAGCATTTCTGCATAGGGAGCGGAGTCCTTATTGATGCTGTGAGACATTGATCCATAACTTTAAGAAGCATTTAGCAAGAGCCATTGCCATTATATGTATTAGCTGGTTGTGTGTGAATGTATATTTACATGTTCTTTTACAAAATGGGTATCCATTGGGTATTTGTCTCTTTTAAAAGAAAAATTATAGCATGAAAAATTGTGTTATTGGTTCACTGATTTTCTCCTGTATCTAATCAGCAGCCGAAGGTCTGATTATGTACGTCTTATCATGCAGAAAATCAGACCGGTGAATATTTTCCTTTGTCCATTTGAGGAGAGCCCCGGTTCCTGAGCCCGTCACCGCCTTCCCGTCTCGTGAGGTGAAAGGTCGATTCTTCAGCCTGCTCCATAGGAAGAACCCCAGGTTTCTGGGCTGTGTGTTGCTTTCCCAGCAGGCTGTGGGCAGAATCTGCGCCGTGTCGCTTATGGAACGCCCGTCACGTCCGCGGTTATTTGTATGTCGTCCGCAAAGCCGAGCGACTCATGGAGAGCTGGAGATATGCAGGGTTTAAATGGAGAAGATGGATGTGCTGCCACTGTCATAGCTACTGGCTCAACCTCCATTTGTTATGACTTGGCCCAGCAGATTCAGTGGTGATTAAATTGCCCCTGGAACCATCTACTTTCTCGGCTGCAAAAGAAAGAATGAATTATGGTGATTTATTCTCAATAGAGCGACTGTCACATTCTGCAGTCTGAAGGCTGTTTTTGGAGTGAATGCTTATTCGAGACGTCCAAAAGAAGATTATTAGCGGGCAAATACAAATTTTCAGAGAGGGGTTTACCTATTAATTTGCTTTGATTTTGCTGTCCTCATTCCTTCTTGGCTTTAAACACAAACGGTTCCTTTTTTCCTTGGCTCCGTCAACGTTCTCCGTTAATAATTGCCGAAGCATGAGCTGGATTAAACATGATGGCTCGAATCGGACACCGACTTTGGCATAAAGGAAGGAAGTGTCACAACCCAGACAAAATACCTGGGCAGACGTTCTAAATTCCTGTGACCTCCCATGTTTACTGTTCTACCTACTCAGTGCCTTTTAGCCGCCGCTAACGGAAAATCAGCTGCGGCTAAACAGAATCGTTAGGATCCCATTACATCCCGATACCATTTCAGTTAGCAACATTGAATGAACCATCAAATCAGCCTCTGCTGTCTGGGTTACACGAGGAGTGGCCAGTTCTGAAAGGAGCTTCTGGATGCTGTATGCAACCATTTTGGTTCACTTGGCTGGGGAAGCCTTTGCTAGCTTGCTGCTATCGGCTGGACGATAACATGGCGTTGTGTCTGTCCTTCCGGCCTCGTGTTTTCATTCGTGTTTCATTGTGTTCCCAGAGATGTTTTCATTTCTTTTTGCATTCATAAACAAAGTAAAGCAGCTGTCTATTGCTTCTCAGAAACCAGTCTTGGATTTCAAGATGGCTATAAATCTGTCCGTTTTCCACGTGGACGTTTGTTTTCCGTTGCCTATGGATCCGTAATGTGCTGCATGCTTTGTGACATCACTGGGCCATTTATCAAGACTTTAGGATGCCAATTTTCATTCTGATTGCAAAATGTCACTTAGACGCGTGCTTGCCACTGTGTCGATTCTTTGATCAATGGTGTGTTTTAGAGCATTCGTGTATGTAATATTATTTCACGTTATTGATTATGGATGGTTTGTATCATCTGTATTAAATGTCACGCCCGCATCAAGCCAGGCGTCAATCCCGCCACACCCAGTCAGTCACCACTTTGCCACACTCCTGTAGCTCATCTGCCTGATTAATTAGCATTGTATAATAAGCCCTGGTTTTCAGTTACCTAGTTGTGAAGTATTGAGTGTTCCACTACACTGGCTGCTTGTGTCATTGTCTAGTTTCTCCGTATGAATCCTGCTGGTTTTCCCAGTTTCTCTAACTGTCCGTCTTGTGATTCTCAGCGCGCTGCCCGTATCGCCTTCGTGAATTTCCGCCCGTGTTTGGACTATGGATTTGAATCGCAGTTTATATTTGTTTTCATTTTCTTCTACCTGCTTTTCGACCCCCTTGCCAGTTTGTGGACGGCAGTTCTGGAAATGAGCTTGTTCCCACACTTGATCCTCGCCCCTTTGAGTTATTGCTTTGGAAAAATCGGGATGAAAAATATTTCACATGGGTGTGCCAATATCTGTTAAAGGCTCCGCTTCTACTCTGAACCGGGAGTAGAAAAAAAAGCACAGAAACCGCAGTGTGCTGGTGCTTTAAATAAATCACTCCCACAAAACGAAAAACATAACAAAGCCAAAATTCTTTCATACACTTGTCAAAATTGTTTCCCCTTCTCTTTTTTCCCATTAATTAATCCCTGGATGTAAATATACTTTTTGGGCCAGATTCAGCAGCAGAACAGTGTGTTCTGGGACATTCTTCTGGAAACTGTAAATAGTCAGAGTAGAGTAATTATGCACTGCGTTCTTCAAGCTGGGTGTATATCAAGCCAGATAACGGATTAAGGATGGGGGGGGGGGGTTTCCTCCAATTCAGCTGCTTATGGGAAGGGGTGGGGGGGAGCAAACCTGTCTGTGAAACAAGCAAAGAAAGATATTGAGAGAGAGGCCCAAGCGCTTTGGACCCATCAGTGAAGTGGCCCGTGTGACAGGGACAGCACCGTCCAAAGGTCTGCCTCCAAGCAATTGCACCAGACGCGTTTTTGACTGGGGTGCTTGAACACGTGGCCCCTTTTGCCCAAATGATTGAAAGTGCCCCCCCCCTCCCCTTTGATATTTGAAGTTTCTTTTTGATGACCAATGATCACCCAAATTATACCGAGGGGACCCCTCCCCCCTGAGCCTTCTCCAAATGGAGACCCCTACCACCAGCTCAAATGTATTGGCCAGTCACGCCCCCCTAATTTCGAGCACCTGCCCCTCGAAAATTCTGTGCACGTCACTGGACAGGGCAGTGTGCTTTGCCAGGATTACTTTGATTCCGGGTCATGCATCACACATATGCATCATTCAGGTGAGAACGAAAACACTAGCAATTCAAAGCTGAAGGCTAGACTTTTCATGATAACTAACCTGCATTTCATTGTAAAATAGTAAAATTGCAAAATCAAGGATTATCTGGACTAAGATAAACAAAAAAAGATAGAAAATAAGTTATGCAACTGCTATTTTATTTTACAGAAAGGAACCCATTTTTCATCCACTCCAGTGGGTGTCTCTGCCCTCTGCCCAGTGCCGCCTGTGATGGGTTCCAGGTTACCTCACGACCCTGGATGGATGGATGGATGGAACCCATCTTTTTGCCTGCCCTTGTAGGGATGATGACGTTTTACTGAAAAGTTCTATGAGATGAGAAGATACTGGATAGTACGACCTTCCCCTACCCTGAATCCTTTGTGAGCCGTCCTCTTCGAATTCAAACAGCTTTTAAGTGTGGTTCAGAGACTGAGATGACATTTGCCGCTGAAACATTTCCTTCTGCTTTTTGCCTTATGTGCAGTTTGAGTCAGTGTCTTGCAGGAAGACCGTTTTTGGGCTGTATGTCGACTCCAGGAAGAGTCAAACAAGTTCTTGGCTAAAATACACTGGTACCCTGACATTCTGTCCAGGGCGTACCCCTGCCTCATGTCCTATGCTACCTGGGATAGGGTCCGGACTCCTGTGGCCCTTCTCAGCACAATTTGCTTAAAGATGGATGGATGGATGGATGGATGGATTATCCTGGTAATTAGAACTGAGCTGTATTTTCAAAAGTCATTTAGGTTCTGTTCAAACCCGGGTGTGAGGACTCCTCAGCCAATCAGTCCTCTGACTGGTATTCTAAGTAGGGAGTTGCAGCGAAAATCCGCATACACAGCAGCCCTTTCTGGGTAAGACTGCCCACTGCAGCTCTAGATAAAGTTAACCTGAGTTAACATAGTCAGGGGAGCAGAATATCATAATCATTTCATTCAGTCAGATTTAAAAGTGAAACTATCTTTCACACAGATGACTGTAATGAATTCTAAACTCCACAGCATTCTTGTCGGTGCTCTATGGTTCTGTTACACCCCAGTCCACTCGACTCCTCCACTGTTATATATGCCTGTTTAACATCAGTCTATCCAATGTTTTATGGGAAGCTTTTTTTTTTGCTGGAACAATTGAGTATTTTGTTAAAGAGGCCAAAAGTAGGTCCTTTCAAGAGACATTAATCAGTTACCATCCAGTAACAAATCTGTACCCTTATGCACAATACCACCCTTGTTACTGGTATTAAACTTCTTGTTGCTTTGTCCAAAGACACTTTGATCACTTACATCCAACCCCGTTTAGACAGCTGGCCAGTTTACTAAAGAGTCTATGTAATATGGCACATTTTATGATCTATTGGCATATTATGGTCTTTTTGGTTCCAAATACATTAGCATGCCGTGCTATCTTATCGTATTCAGAACCAACACCCACAGTCGCCCCTGGTTTCTGAACCGCGTTTGAACCGCGCTGACCGATGGAATCTGCACACGTGACATTTTCGGTTTCTCTGAGTCCTCTCCTGCCCGCGGTAGCGAGAGCTGGGGAGCTGTGCTGCCGATGTATGCGATGTCACTAGGAGTAAGAATGCAGTCAGAATTGTTTTGAAGGACCTTTGATCTAGTCTGGTAGAAGGTTGAGCAGTGAATATAAATGTTGGGAAGCCGATTAAAAAATGCAGTAGGAGATAAAAGGAAAAACTGGAGGGAATGAGTTGGAAGGGTACATGACATAGAACAGTTCCCGTGACCAACTTTTGACTTTTTGTTGACGACGTTATGGTGGCTTCACCGTGAAGCGATACAGGCTTCATGCTAACTGTCCTTTGCCAGTCGTGTGTTATACACAAGTCTGTTACCCAAAGGTTTTATTTTTTTTACCCGCAGAAAGATAAAAGCCTCTGTTTGGGGTGTTTCTTTGATATTAGGTCTTTGAAAGGCTATCAGCTATTAGAGATCGCGCCGGGGGCCACCATTTTCTCCTCGTGATGATGCCATATAGTTGGAATGTTGGGGGGTTGAGGTGGGGTTGGGTGGGGCAGGAGGCTTGGGGCCAAAAGCAGTATGTTTTCTCTTTAAGAATCAACTGTTGACTGAAATTACACTGACAATCATCTCCCCTGAATTATGCATAAAGTTACACCATTGTGGGTATTTTTAGTTAGTCGCAATGGGTGTGTCCGGAATCGCATGTATGCACGCTATGTAGTAAGCAAAATATAGTATGCGACATGAGCAATATGTCTGAATACTCTGTGATGAGACAGTAGGCGAAGGGAACATAGACAATATACTACATTCTGCTATTCCACAAGGCAGCTGGAGCAGCAAAGATTGTTGCGTGCTCAGAAAATTTTGTGGAAATGGCAGAGGAAGTGCAATCTCTGTACAAATTTAAGTAGAAAACAATACCCAGTTACATAAGTTGACTTGAATACATTTATAGTTTAAAGTATTTTTTTTTACTTTCATGGAGGTCAAGTTATATCGCTGGTAAACAGTGACATACAGTATGTCCAAATATATACGTACTGCATGCTTACAGTACATACCGAATTACTGGTTTAGTAGTAGGCTTTGGACAAAATTCAGTGTCTAATGTGTATGTAGGCAATTTTGGACACACCTAATGTTTATGTGAGAAGCACTAGTGGATACAGGGACCATCAACCTGTCTGTGTACGGACAAACATGTCTATGGAAAAATGTTTTGATTGAGGAAAAATAAAACATGGAAGAGCTGATTCATATTAATGATATGCCGACTCATCGTCATATAAAACTGAAATTATAAGAAAATAAGAATCTTCGATTAGTTTGATAGCACACATCAGTCAATCACATCCTAGAAACGAACGCAATTCCAACCAATTATATGATAGTCTTTTTAGAACGGACAGTCTACATTCAGCATATGCACAGCGAGGTTGACTGAATTAGTGGAACATGTCACATACTTACTGTTTTGGTGATATAATGGAAGAGAGAAAAACTCCGTCAGAGGAAACTTCAAGAGTTGGTGATGAAAGCGACAGCTTAGCAGTCACGACGGCTTTTAAAAAAGGAGATATTGTGGATAAACAAGGTAGGGCAGTTTAAATTCCGACATGCAACCGACTCTTGCTTGTGTACTGTGAACGCTGTTGAATCCTTGCCAGCTAAAACTGGAAATACTAGTAACATATTTAACCAACTGAATGATTGTTATCCAATAAAACAATGAGAAGGCAGGTGCTTACAGTCACAAACACCAGCCTTTAGGATTTCTGCTTTCAGTCTGAAGATACACGGGACAAACCGCATCCCGTGTTGGTTAAAAATGCGACACAGCATTTAATCTTATGGGACGGGTGACAATTCTGTCAGCAATGTCAAACCCATTCCCTGTAAGGAACAGCAAGGCAGTCAGGAGATGCCTAACAACAGACTGCACTGTTGGTGTTTTCTAGTGTTACAACCAAAAAGTTGATTTTCGGATGATTTACGCACTAAAATTAGATTTCAGATCCCAGTTCATTCAATCTGTCTCCTCTGTTCATGTCCTGAATCTGTTATTGGGCAATTCTAAGGGAATTTAAGGAAAAATGGCACATTGGAGTAAAGATGGCTTGAATTGACTTGCGTTGACTTGAGTTTACATTTGGGACCAATGAAAACAAGTCAGTTTGGGCATATCTCAATATTGTAGCTGTCTGTCACATACAAATTACTGTATGCATACTGTATTACAAGTTAGACATGGACAGTGGGTCATTTGCTGCCCCTTTTCCTGCCCCTGTTACACTAAGTGATACAGCCCCTAATGTCCTACTATATAAGCTTTTAGGTATCTCTTGATCAGTGTTTATTGTCTGTCTGTTTGTTTAATCACTGTATATTATTAATGCGATCAGTCATGACTCGATCAAGCATAACTCGACCTAAGACTGTATATTGTGATAATCCTCGATATTAACTGATATGAAAAAAAAATTGTGATGACGTATTTCGTCGTAGCACCCAGATGTACTACGCAGGTTACATTTTTAAATACCAAGTATGTGGTAAAAGTAGCATTTTGATCAAAATGTCCTCCACAATTTGTTGGGCCGATGAGCCCTGGGAGGGTGGGAAATGCTGCTTTCTGGACTTGCCCACCAAACCAATTACTGGAGAGATGGTGGCAGTCACCTTGAGTACTTCCACAATGTGCTGTTTGCTGGACCTTCAGCTTTAAGTCTACTGGTATAAGTCTCTTGTGGATCAACGACAGAAACAACAGTCTGAGGTCCAAGCAAAGCCTTTAGATTTCTCAATTTGATGCCGTTGTGGTATTTTCACGTACCTGCTCACCTTCAAATCCTGCATCATGAACCATCTGGTGGCCCACAGAATCTACCGTCTACCTTTCACGCCAATAAATCACCAGTGCAGGCATCTGCAGTGTGGTGACAACGGCTGTCACCCTTAAAAGTTCAGCACCTCACGTAAATTATGCAGCACGTGCTCGATGGCTCAAATAAGTGGTCTTTTGTGGCCGGGGAGTCTTTGGGGAGGAGGGGTATTTGGTTTAAAAGCGCTACAGTCGTTTTAACCACTGTGGAAATTGCATGCAGGCTTCTCTGCCACAAGAGTAATCTGACATTTGGTTTTGACAGCCCTTTACATCTAATTACATCTGACAGCGTGCGTTTTTCTCTGAGCCAAGTGCAAACTGGGAGCGTGAGGGTCCTTCAGCTTTTCTGTTCTTAAGTTATCCTCGTTCCTTGACCCTGCTCACCCCAAACTCCGCAAGCGTCCGGCCCCTAAAACAAATGAATAACAATAAGTCTTCCCAAACCGAGAGAGGCCACAGTGAGCGGGAATGTTGACGAACCTCATTATTCCTGAGGATTTGTGGAAGAAGAAAACCGGATCTTGTAATAGCGGTAATGTTAGGCCTACTCAAGACACACAAAGAAGAATCACAGGAACAAAACCTTAGACTCGGAGTTTGTATACAATTTATCAGTAGAAACAACACCGATTTAGTGAGCAGTACCTGCTTCCGGCAAAAGGGGTTTTAAGGACTTCAGCTGGAAAGAGCTGGCGAAGCAGCTATAGCCAAAGGAAACCGGCACTCAGATATTACGATAAAAAATTACAGTTAAGAGTCCAGGAAGACGCTGAGACATACTGAGATCTAAAAGGCAGAGGAAACGAAGTTTATTTGGATTTGCCTCCTGAAAAAAAAATACTAAGAAAAATGGCTATTTATAGTTTCAGCTGATTAATAATTAATTGAAAAGCCTTTTTTTTAATGCTGTTGTTTATTATCAGGCAGCTTTGTCACGTTTAAGAAGAGAATAAGCTGTTGGAGAATAATGATGTTTTACTAGCGCTGAATATTAATTAACGCCATTTAAAATGATAGTTTTAGGTAAAACCGACTCGCTTAACTTCAAATGGACCTAATCCAAAGTAACCTAAAATACTTCTTTTTTTTTTGCAGTGTCAACATTTTTTGCACCATTATTGCTTATTCATACGCTTCCAAGAGCTGTAAGGTATACGCCGCTTATTGTTAGAAATTTAATATTCAGACTTTGTTTTGCTCACTTTTTTTTAATGACACCATTATGAGCCATTACCCACCGCAGATTGGCCACGGCTCTGGGAGTCTGCTGGCGCGATTACGATAATGAATAAAAGATAAGTCTGGAAAACGCTGAAGCCACCTTCCTCCTCCGTTTCCCCTCCGGGACACTGACACGGTGGTGGGGGGGGGGGGGGGTTCCTGCGCGTGCCGGGACTCCCTCCCCGCCGGGGACCCGCTACGGGCTCAAGGTCGGAGTATTTTTTTTTCGCCTCCCCTTTTTCCTGCTTTTTTTTCGGAGTATTTTTTTTCCTCCCCTTTTTTTGCTGTGGGGGGGGGGTGTTCATCAGACCAGCAGATCTTCCGCTATGTCAAAAGAGATTGATGGTGCATTTACAAGAAATGAAGATACGTTTGAGTCAGGCACGATTCTCACAGAATATTTCCTTTTATTCATATGAACTTACTGATTATTTATTCTTCACCCCTTTCTCGGATTAGATATAATTAAACATTAGTATCTTGCTCCAAGGTAACCCGGCAGGTTCCTAAAGAACTACGTGCGACCTGGCCCCAAGCTGTTATTCACATCCAATGACTAACTCCACGCGTGTTTAAGGTTTTACGTTCAGTGTGCACCGGGAGGTATGTTACCCAGTTGACATTTTAGCGAACAATTACTTTTGTTATTCTAAACTCGGCAGCCGTGCAAATAAAGCAATTCATTCTTTGCAAGCAGATAATTACTGGAATGCAGTATTTTGCTTTTGTAAAGAATTCTCAGGTGGCTTCTCTTCCCTGTTAATGCTGACTTTGCAGAGTGTACAGTGTCTATGGAGTTATAAATAAGTAGCTAGTGGTGTGACTGGTGGGTGAATCGTGACAGGTGAGCAGATAGGGCACGATGTGGGTGATGTCCCATCCGTAGGCACAAGCCACCATTTCCATTCGCCTAGAGGTTCCGCTGGAGGGTTGCCACGGAGATCTGTGACCGAGGCTCCCTCATCAGGGGTCTGTCTCAGTGGCAGATGAGGAGAGAGGAGGGGGGACAGTGGGAGTGTCTCTGCTGCCTTTGAAGGCCATGGGTAGCCAGGCTTTAGGAAGTCAAGCTGGCTCTAGGTGTTTCTTCTGTTGGTGATTCTGAACTGATCTGTCTGACACAGGAACTGTTTGCGATTGCCGGTGGGGGTTAGGAAATTAATTTTTATTACTGAATGAAATGTTTTAGGAAACAAATGAAATATGTGATGGATTTTTGCTGAGGTATTTCCATGTGTGGATGTATATCTTTGTTTGCTCTCTATATTGAGACTGGGCAGTAAGAGAGAATTTCATCGGACGCTTTTTGTAAGAAGGGGGTGAATTGCTGGCGTTGAAGGGGGGGCAAGCTTCTGGCAAATTCATGACACTGATAGCATCACCCCACCATGTGGCTTTTGTTGGGAAAGGAAAACACCTTGCCGGTCCTCCTCATAGACCCCCCCACACAAGCCCAGGTTGATGTTGTCACCAGGCAAACGAGATGAATGACTCGCACTCATGTGGCGGATACACTGCTGCTATCGGTTTGTTCCTCTGCCTAATGGCTGATGTCTCACCTTCCCGCAGTTCATTCCCGGAGACCTGCGAGACACAGCATTACAGCAACACATCTCGAATGCATTTTTATTTAATTCCCATCGGGACTTTTGGCAGCATTGAAGATGGCTTCCCAGGCTTATCGGCCTGACTCAGTGAAACCTCAAACAGCATTCTGTTCCATTACAGCCATCAAAGTGTCCTTTAATCTTCGTTACTCCTCAGGGGTAAATAATGCTTAATCTTTTACATACACAAATAACAAAAAAAAATCTGGCAGGAGTTGTGACGACTTACGATAGATTTTTCTTTAAATAAGTCGAACGGATTGTTAAAAACAGACATTTGCACTTGCCGTATCAGCAATAAGCAAGATGAGAAACGCCCTCAACATGAGTTTTATCTTTTTTTTTCCCCCACATATACGGCCCCCAGCCCCTGCCTAATAGTTCCTTAAAGAACAGAAGCAAGCGCATTATCCTTACTGTGGACCTCTATCCATATAACTCACCGGCATGTCAAGGTCCCACAATGCCTCACTCCGGGTTAAAATGGCCGCCTGGCAGGAAAACAATCCATTCCTCTTTTCACGTCTTGGCCCGAGCCCCGTGATAAACTCAGTAACTGCTCCCAGTGCGCGTCTTTTCAGAACACAGGTTGGGCAGAAACGGGAAATAGTGATGCTCTTAAATTCCTTCAGAAACAGGACCTTTAATGCGTAAAGGGCTTTGGCGGAAATATTCTGGCTAAGACTGAAAGTCGTAAGAAAAGCAAAATATTGTTCGTCCGTGTTCATAAAAAAAGGCCTTTGAAGGTATTATGTGGATGACACGAAAAAAACAACTACTGTGACTACTAAGCATCGTATTGGAGAAAGTTTCCATCGTATTCCTGGTTGGCTGAAAGATCTGAAGTCTTTAAATGTCTACAAAAGTCACAACCCTTTCGTTATTCAAAATTATGTAATAAACATAGCAGGACTTAGGGAAAAACAGGGTTGGGCCAAATCACATAAAACCCAACCAAACCATTAATCATTATGGTCAAAAAAGAGATTGAGCTTGTCCTTTGTGTGTTAATGCTTTTCTTTTACGTTCAACGCTGGAAATTTCACCAGTACACTTCTTTCAATCTTGTTTACTTGCAATTTCGTGAAAATCAGCACTTCCAAAGCAAATCACGTCAGCTGAGTATTGAGTGTATTTCTCCATGGTCTGGTAGGTGCAGGTGCATTATCCTCTGGCTTAAGCATAAACATGCCGGAGCCACAATCATGTATAAAACGACAAGAGAATCACCTTGGTTATTAATCCCCTACTTAAGTATCGCATATGACCAAATACTCATTTTATAAACACAGTAGAACAGACTGTATGTATTCACCTGAGGAAAAACATCCAAACTGTTATGTACTTACAGTATTTGCATCACATGTGGGTGTAGTTAATTGGCTCCTTATGGACTGTCTCTTTGAGGTCATGTGTCTTGAAATCCGAGGCAGCAATCCTGATATCAGGTTACTTCCAGAGTATGACACAGGATGCACAAGGAGATGGGACATGCAGACACGAAAGCTTCTCGCATCCGACATGTAAACATGACAGCTGATATTCTCGGTCTGTTTGCCCTGATGACACTACTATTGGTGCAAAGAAATCCAACCTTTGAGTCTTGACTTGCTGCCTTGAGCAACATTACCGACATTGGTCCTACTAGGGAGTCAGTCTAATATTATAAAAATGCACTATACAAATAAAATTGAATTGGAATGAATAGGTCATTTGCATCTTTGTGGTGTTAGCTGTATACCCAAGCTACAGGGGGAATTGCATGTTAAATTTTGCTTGGGGGGGGAGAGGGTGGTTATATTTTCCCAGCCCACAAACCCATCAGCCCATTAGGAACATGCCCTGTTGACCAGTCCAGCCCCGCCAAGCAATACAGCCAGTTAGGGCTTGTTCATGGGTGCAGTGTGAACGCAGAGGTGCTTATTTTAGGTCCAGAAAGTAAAAATCCAGACCAAGATTTTGCGTTAACCAACCAGTTAAGTATAAAAAGTCACTGGTTGGTTGAAAAAAAAAAAATCTTGGTCTGGATTTTTACTTTCTGGACCTGGACTATCCCCTTCTGTATGAAAGTGCCCAGTCCCAGTTTATTCCCACATTTTAAGCTTCCCTACAACCATCACCACTTCCTCTATGTCACTTCCTCTCCAGGCTGGGGCTTAACTGTGTTGTTGCCTGCAGCCCATTGGGGACAAACTGATCGTCTACTTATCACAGTAATTAGGACCTGGAGCTGAGTTTGTCTCATTGACATAATCTGCTAAAAATAGGTCATGTAGTGCTTCACTTAAACAGAGTACTTGTTGTCGATATCTGATTTCGGTCACCGTTGTAAAAGTATCCCAGATTTCCTGTCTGAAATAGTGGATAACCCAGTTGTGCTATCTCAGTAGAAAAAATATGATTGTACAAAATTACAACACCATTTAGTTACAAAACAACCTTAAATGTTTACCACCAAAGCTGCTGTTCAAAACATGTCATTATGAGGTCAGTGTTTGGTTGAAATTCTGAAAGCATTCTGGGATGCAGCACAATTGTGAAAGAAAAAAATACACCAGACAAATTCGTTTTAATGCTTCGAAACACAAGAATAGTTCTGGATTTTATTCTGATATGGTTTTGCATTGCAAGCGTGTTTAGTGGAAGCTTCTAGAAACCTCTTAGACGGTTTATGTTTTGGAAAGGGTTTGAGGGCGGATGGCAGGGAGTCGAAAGTGCACATCGCAGTTTGTACCGGCTTTTGGGTGGAAAGTCACGCTCTGGCCGAGGTCTGCATTACAGAGACCTTATCACTGTGAGAAATAGGGCCTTTGTATTTAGCAGATCCCAGAAGCTGGCTGCGGGTAGACCGAATTCCGTAACGAGCTGCTGATGTCGCTGCCTTGCTTCCCACCCGTGGCCTGTGGCGACCCAACCAATGCCTGACCACGATGCACCCTGGCAAATAGACATACCGCCAACTTCATGCCAGCTGCTGGAGAGGAAGGAAGTTCTATGTTTTTCATATATAAAATCAAATGAGGTGCAAAAAAACCCAAAAAGTTAATCTGCAACCTTGTTTTCTGAACCCAGAACGGAAGAGAGGGGGCAAGACAAGTGCCAGGAGACACAGAAGGACTGTAATTTTTGTGTCACCGAATACTTGCGCTTTCTCAACACAGATGGATGGTTCGGGCTTTATCGGGTCAGTGAGGAATGCCATTTTCTGATCATTTAATCCTCCCCTGCCGGACACCTGATCTGTCTGCCCGCGGGGGTGACAGGTACACAGACACAGCGCTCTGCCCCCGTCCTTATCGCATGCTCCACATTGTGACACGGCCCGCAGGAACGGTGGGCTGCAGTCTGCACCTTAATGAAGAATCGGAATCGGGTGACCAGCGGAGTTTAAGTCAGTCATCAGGGGAAAAAAAACAATTATAACCCCCTAAGATGGACTTTACTGCATTAAGCCATCTGTGTGCTACACCATATCACAGGGGCCATGGTGTCCTCGAGGATTGTCATGTGTATCAAAATGCAACAAGGCCATTTGCAGTGTGTGTTGCACAGAAAAGGCACTACTGTGTTATACTGGCTGGCCTGAAACCAGACATCACAAACCTCGAAGATGAACGTCATCCGACAGGACACTGTTCAGAACGCTTCTGCTGGTTACGCATAGCTATGTCCCTTTGTTGAATGAATTTTAAACATACACCTACCTCGTTCCACATTGTTTAGCCAGCTTTTGCTTTTAATCATACTGTGTTTTATGGTTTGTGGCTTTACAATAAGAAGAAAAATATTTGATTTTGTATTGTGAGGACATCTGCTCAAACTGAACCTAAACGTTCCCCGGCAAATGAAGAGCTTCTGACAAAGTGAGATATTCTCATTGCAATTTAAGCATTTGTTCTGTTGCAGACGGCAGGCTAATTCTTGCAGGTACTAAAAGTGGTTTATTACATGATTAGTTCCTTTGAATTTATAGTTTATGGCTTTAGCTTGAATGGTTGGCAGCCTGCAGATTTCTGAACCAGCATTTATGAAGATGCCTTCCTGTCCAGCACTTCTAACGATTCCTTCAACATTGTTATTACTTCAAAGAAAGTGGACAGAAGACATTTCTTCTGTGATTTCTGTTGGACATACCAATTTCCTTCTGCGCCTAAGAGGATTTGACTGCACTGCAATGGGATCCCACTTCAAAGCTCTTGAAAAGACTGGGCTTTGTGACTTTGGACCAGGCGACGGCCAAAATGCTCCAAGCGTTGGCCCAGCCATACTGTCCCTGCCACGTCACCCGGCCGGGCAGTATGAAGGAGCGATATTGACGTTGTGGTCGAGATGCATCACTGTATCCAGATGAAGGCAGTTGCTATGCTTAAACATATTGCAGGTGATGCCACGTATCGTAGGAGCTAGATTCACGTCACTTATGAGTCTTTTGTTTCTGGCTTTGTGTTTTCCTTCCACTTTTTTGCAAGATGACCCCCAGTTACTGAGTAAAACACCTTCTCTCCACCTCATTACAGGAAAAACCACCCAATGCAGAATGAGGACCCTTCTCCTCGCAGACGTTAAGAAGCTCCCTGGGGGTGCCAGCATGGATGGAGGTCGTGACCTTCTTCCACAAACCTCCCATCTCTCTGTCTTTGCACCCGGAGCCCAACTCCGAGTCTGAGCTGCCGAAAAGCTTTCGCCACTGGTGCCATGAGCAGGGTGGACTGCAGGGACGTCCTTCTGGCTCCCACTCTGGAAGAGCACAGGAGGAAGCCGGTGCTGTTGCAGGTGGACGATATCCCCGCAGGCCTGATCGCCGTGATGGAGGTGAAGAGGGATCCTCATCGATGGTGGCGGTCCCTCGGCTACTTCCGGAAGGTGAAGCTCTACAGCTTTGTCTTCGGCCTGGCTCTGACCTTCCTGATCATGACCTCCTACGTCCTCTCGGGTGACAGGAAGAGACTCCTTCTGACACCATCTCCGTACCATTTACCCAGCTTGGTGAGTCAGGGACCTTTTCCGTTTAACATCACCACATCTAAGGACTACGCCGGCATCAAGCTCGTGGTGAAATCCATAACTTCCAAAGTGCACTTCAGTGCCAGACAGCTTCCGGACCTCAAGGATCTGATCCAGAGTGAACCACACGTAAGTCTGAGTCTGAGTCTGAGTCTGAGTCTTAATTCCTCAAATGTGCCACAAAAGCCTCACTGAAAAGTAACCTGAAAATCCATTTAATTAGAATAAAACATTATGGGGCATTGGATGGGCATAGATACGCTAGTAGTTTAAGGGGGGGGGGGGCAACAATTTATGGGTCCTTTGAATATGAATATGATCATACCTCTGCCTTTCAAATTCTCACAGCCCCCTCCCCCCGGGCTCAGACCAGCATTTCCTTTAGATTAAAAGTGTCAACCGTAGCGGGGGCCGAAGGTGACATTTTGTCAGGGGCCCTAGAATATCTAGCTACACCCCTGAAAACATTATACCGAAATTTAAACACAGAGAGCTTCTGCTTGTTTTTATTATTTCTGATTTTATTATTTATGTTTTGTTCAGCTAAATAATGATGATAGGTTAGGCAGGAGCAGAAATATTCAAAGAAGGTGGTGAGTAAAGTATGTGTAGCTGGTACTGAATTGTGACATAAATGTATGAGTAGAGAGCAATAAACTCCAAGGATTTTAATGTGGCTGCAGAATTGTGTGAAATACCTGGAAGTCAAGCTCACAGCTTTCAGACAAAGATCCGTTACATTCTAGCTGATCAGAGGCCACCGGGACTCTCTGCTGACCTGCGGGTTCGTCTCTCCCGGGAAAAACGCCGAGAATGACTCACCTTCACACCTCTGCACGGGATGGCGGTGCGAGAATCCTGGCCGTCTGTGATGTGGCTGAATCTCTACGCCCAGATGGCAGTGTTGGCCGCGTGCTTCTCGAAAATAAAACGCCCGCTCCGAAGGCTGGCTTGAGATGCCGAGACCGGGTCAAGGACAGAAGATAGTTACAACTAGACATGAAACATAGTGGAGACTGATAGACCATGCAGTTTCACTTTTCGAAAGATGATGGAGATATATTCCCATTAGGGCAGTCTGTGCCGTGGTTCAGTGGGTAGCGCAGTGGTCTTGATTCCTGTCTGCGTGTGTGGAGTCTGCGTGTGTTCCCCGTATCTCCCCGTGTCATTCCGGTTTCCTCCTGTGGATCCAAAAACATACAGTTGGGCAGATTTGGCATCTCGAAATTTCCCGTAGTGAATCAGTAGGCGTAGGCCTGAGCATGCCCTGCTATGGACTGGCATCCCATCCTGGGTGTCCTCTACCTCATGACCTGTGTTTCCTAAGATGAGCTCTGATAAATATGTATATGGCCTGCCCCCCCCCCCCCCCCCATCAACTAGTTATACATTATAGTTATCAACACATTGATGTGTGTATTGCGCAAGTACATTGGAATGTTCCTTTTCACATACCGAAGTTGATTTTCCTTTCAGGAATATTGCCGCAAAGTACAATAATGGGTTTGACCAATTTTGACGGGTTTAGATCGCAAAAAGTAATGTTTATTACCTATCGGACACCATAACCTGGTGGTAGAAGTATGGGCCTGAGCCCCCCTCTTCCACCATGATCAGTGAATTCTCCTGAGGGGAAGAATCAATGGGGGGGGGCACCCCAGGCAATATTTAAATACATAATGTAAATTTCTCTGGCACATTTCGGGGGGGGAGGTTAAGTGATGGGATTCAAACCTGTGACCTTCTGATGATGGGCCTGGATGCTTAACCTGCTGAGCCACTCCATGTATGCCATGACTTTGACAATTGATATTTTACACATAGATCGTATTGATTTTACGTATTTTGTTGAGTGTGATGAGCTTCACCGTGTGTGATCTCATTAACATCACAGATGTTTTCCGTCATCCCCCGGAAATTCCTGCCCGACGTTAAGAACCCCTGCTGGTATGAGGAGCACTCTGGCAACGTCACCTGGTACGGGAGCAACCTGTACGCCCACTACTCCAGGCGCTTTCGCATCGTTTTCGACTACCTGAGGCATTCCTTCTCGGAACACCTGCATCGCCACGGCGACAAGCACTACCGCATGCGGTGCCTGCCATACTTCTACATCATTGGGCAGCCGAAATGCGGCACGACGGACCTGTACGACAGGCTGAGGCTGCACCCTGATGTCAGGTTTGCCATGCTCAAGGAGCCGCACTGGTGGACTAGGAAACGTTTCGGTAAGCTGGCAAATTCTTTCTCAATACGTGTTTGCAACTTAAATCTAGCTGATTATAGATAATCATTAAAACATGAAATAAACATGTTTTTTTATTGTTGTCTGGGCACTCTCATCTAAGGCTTGATGCTGAATATCGAATAATCGGGTACATTTTAAGGATATAAGTTTCTAAAAAGCCAAATACGTTTTAATGAAGTCAAGCACTTCATTTCCAAGAAAGAACATAGCAGTTCAGATAGTGAAAAGAACAGGTGTCTGATAAACCATGTTTACCTTGCTGCAACATTTTAACATCTATTGCTGTGAGTGCCTATTCAAAGAAAATGCTACAGGCTTTTTTCTATACATTAGTATGCCTTTCGGACTGAGCATTTCACAATCCCCCCGAAATCTGGCCCAATGAGTGTCGGGGAAAAGGAAGGTACAACACAGGCTATAGAAGTTGCCGGAGCTTTAGAGAGGCTGTCCTTCTGAGTCCAGCTAAGCAGAACCTAGAAAAAATAGCATGACGCATCACCGTTTATCAATTCATTTTGTTGGGGCAGCATTCCAGGCGCACAGCAAAGCAATTTCTTGTCAATGAGAGAGCAGGGTTTGGCCTGTACCGGTGCAGTGTGCTGGAGAATAAAGAACTGCAGTAACTACAGCTTCCCCGTCCTTAGCGTATCTGTCAGCCCGGCAGCAGCTGAGCACTGCTCAGCGTAACCAGATATTAGCACGAATGGGCCAGACGCGGTCCCCGAAAAGGGCGTGCTTTACACAATGGCCTCAGCCATTGCAGCACGCATGAACATACCCTGGGTTTTCAACCTTTGTTTGTGTTTAGTTTAAATACTTCACACGCTGCAAAATGTAACATTAACTTTGAGGTCAGATTTAAAGGTGTTAAACCGTATTGTAAGTACAGATCTTTCATTTTTTTGAATGTTTGTAGTAAAGTGCAGGTGGGACCTTCATTCTGTTTTCTTTAACTCTAGAACCTTATCTCACGTGGCACTTCATGTGCTTGAGATCACGATGTATCCATTCATGCCCTTTTGATCGCCACTTATCCAGTACAGCATCTGGAGCCCATTCCAGGAAGCTTGAGCCATTAGTAAGGAGATACTCTGTCTATTGCAGGGTACATAGTGACACACATACACACGTCATGGACAATCTATTTATATGTACATTTCATTTCACCTCGCAGATGATTTTATTCAAAGCGACGTGGGGGTTAAGGGTCTTGCCCAAAATCCCAGTGGTGAAACCACTTTTCAGAGTCTGGGATTTGAATCAACGACCTTCTGGTCACAAGCACAGCGTCCTAACCTGCACCGCCCCCCATGACATAAGTACACCTCATAGCATGGTTTTGGAGCAAGAGAAGAGGCAAGAGGACGCTAAGTAAACCCATACAAACACAGAGAAAAATGCAGAGTTTACAGAAACCAAAGCTGGGGTCAGAAATCGAACCAACATCCTCGGTGGAAACATGTTTTCCACCGACCAATCATGCTTTCCTTATTTCGTATTCATTATTCCAAAAAGAATTAAAAGAATGAAGCGTAACACAATGAATTATTAATGAAACAATAATCACCAGCGGAGATGGTGGGATCTTGTCAGAGAGGAGAATATTCTTCTGCTCTGTACGTTCTTATTTCAGAATAGCACAGTTAGGGGACATTAAAATGAGTTCGCTTGAGGCCTGGCACATTTATCGGTAAGTGTTCAATAATCATTTTCCCCATAATCGTTTTCATAATCTTGCCGGATGAAACTGTTGATTCATATGAGCGCTATTCAGAATGCAGGCCAGTTCTTTCCCTATGGGGGGCGGAGGCG
>JAODLC010000045.1:12846578-12862548 GCA_026781145.1 Hippopotamyrus pictus | reverse complement strand
CCACCGCAAGTGAAGAAGTGCTTACGTGAAATACACCAATATATGGGTTAATAAGAGAAACGGCATCACCAGAGACCTTTATTTTCCTAAAAGGACCTGCAACTTGTACCCATTGATAGATGATGCTAAAATTACTGTTTTGCAGAAACCCAGTCAAGCCTTAGGAATTAAGTGTAGGCAGAAAGGGGAAAAGAAACCCAACGTGTGCACTCTCCTTCCAGAAGCGGGGTCGAGGAACAGTGACCTGCCTCGCAGAGCTGTCAAATTAAACTTTAATGTAATTCCGAAACAGCAAGCCTCTCCCTGGCATCCAGGAGTGGGTGTCACTGCCCTTCCAGGTTCTCTTTATGCAAACTGTTCAAAGGACTGCGAGGAAACAGGTGGCGTAATGATTAAAACACTCGCTTTGTATCTAAAAGGTTGCGGGATCAAGTCTGACCCCTCTTGTGCCCTTTAACTAAAGGAAAATTAATATGAATATCCTACTGTGAACAGAAAATTACGCAGCTGCTACACGTATGAGGGCTTTCACATGGAAGGGGCCGCACGAGGGTGTTAAACGCGCCCCGCTGCGTGCGGCAGGTTCTGCTGTAACTGCTCTTACTAAGGCACCAATGGGCAGTAATCGGGCGAAATCTCATTGCCAGTGAACGGGGGTCTGAATCTCACCTGGATGTTATTCATGTTTTCATCCACGACATGTTTGCGTTTCATTCGTGCGACCTCATTCAGGTCATAATTACTAAACTTGAAGGTTATAGGCCTATCGCAGTTGTGAAGTCTGAGGTGTTCAAAGTAAAAGAAAAGCTTTAAGACTCAGAGATAACTTCGATCTGATTGTTTTAACATAATGTTTAATTACTGGGTTAGAGTGTTCAGATTGGTCCTCTCCAACCCCATTTTTAAAGCCCCCTTACTTTCATTGCGTGATTTTGCACAACATGAGAATCGCATGTTTCGAAACGCCTGTAATCACCGATGAACCTTTCACCAATTTACCGCCCATCCCGGTGTTTAATGACAGTCTGAAGTAAATATGAACGTAGGAGAAAAAAAAAAAAAATCTCAGGAACCCAGGCTGCAAACATCATTTGTAGGGTTGCGGTTGACTTGCGTGCGTCGTCTGTAAACGCTGCCAGCAACATCTGGGAGCGTCTCCGCAGTGGGTATTGATGTTGGAAGTGGCTGAGCTGACAACTGTTTTTGTGATTGCCTCATCTGTGCGGCAGAACTGCCACACTGGCATCAAATTAACCGTATGGCTGTTTCCTAAGCATCTCCAGGAGTATACTGTATATTTCTGAAGTGCACTTCTGAAGCATATCGTTGATTGCCCTGTTGTGATTTTTCTAATTATTTTCTTAATCCATCCTAACCTAATCCTATTATTTTAGATACGTTTCAGATGTACGTATTCTTCAATCTGTTTTGAGGGAATAATTATTATCAAATATAGTAGGTATATTCTAGTTGTCACTGCAATATCGTGAACCATTCAAGTTGACGTGCGTATTCGCAAGTGATGTAGAAGACGTAAATTTTTGTGTACCCACTTGTGTATTGCTGTGCACATGTTTAGAGGATAAGATACCACCCACACAGTCTGACGGCATCTGGAAGACGTTGACACATCAGCGTTTGGGTAAATTGTGTGGGGAAATATCAAAACAGGAAAAGGGTGTGTAAGTCTGCGCAAGAAGACCTTGAAAGAAGAAAAAGTGCATTCTGAATGGAGGTAAATTTGGATTCGAAATGACGAAAGCAAATTTCGTAAGAGAAATAGTCATCGGTGCTCGGTCATTAAGTATCTGCTGAAGCATTGACTGACAGTAGCTCTTAAAGAGGGTGAGAACTTTATTTTAAGGGTGATTGTGTGGAGGACACACGGAGATCTCAGCAGATGCTACAGATGAGGTCGCAGTTGCATCCAGCAGTAACGGGGTTACCACTACCCAAAGGTGCGGCCAGTTTGCTCGCCGACAACTGCCGAGACATTACAAAATTCAACTGCGGACCATTACAAACGCATAAAACGGCACGGCTGGGACTGGACGGGCAAACGGCATAGGGACAGCTGCAGGCGGCCATTGGGGACGCACCCTTTCCCTCCTCGGAGGGTGTGGACAAGCTGAGAAACAGACCTTTTAGCTTGAGCTGGACTACGTTCTTTTTCACTTCCAAACGCATCATTTTCTCTTGCTCATTGCAGGTCCAGTTATGGGCCGGACATGCCAACCTACTGCTGACGCCCCAACTGAAAAACTGTCGTCTTACTCTTTGTCAGCGTTAAGAAGCTGGATCTATACTTAGCATGAACCGCAGAGACATTGTTCAGGTGCAGATAAGGCACGCTGGCCTGATTTAAGGTGTCACAAAACACGCCAATCACTGATATTATTTCTGCATATGATGTGACACAATCAGGGGGGATAATTTCTGAATTTCTGTGATTTATGTCTATTTCATTCTGATTTTTTTTTGTTTCAGAAATAAGAACATGATTATGGTGTTTAAAGAAAGGACTCATGATTTGTTTATGATTTGTACTTCAGTAGTAACTGAGTAACTAATGAGTATTTCTGTCCACTCAAGTAAAGTGTTACAAACTTCTGTAATTATACTGAAGCGAAGCGCAGGTGTATAAATGATTCTTTATCATACCCAGGTAAGCATGTAGGGGGGTACATTGGCTCAGTGGGTGTCACCACACCTCCTGGCTGGGAGGTTGCAATCCTGCCTCTGGTCTGTGAGTGTGCAGTTTGCCCGGGATGTTCCAGACCTTTCTACAACCCTATACAGGATAAGCAGCTGGAAGATGCATGGATAGATGCTCAGGTGCTCAGGTATCCATTGTCTTACGTCCACATCACGTCCCCGAAAATGAGAGCACGTGTTAATCTGGGCGTATCTGGATCATTATATGGGAGAAGTCAAATATACTGTATAACATTTATATACTGTATAACAGAAAATATAAGATACGGAAGATACAGTTTGTTTTACATCATGCAGTATGCCACACCTAAAATATGTCCACTATGTCTGCTTCAGACATCTCGATGCATTTTATTAAGGTTTTTACGGGATGTTTCTACGATCGGATGTTACTCGATAGGACGCAAGTTTATGGGTGACTGCTTATGATTTGTTATCAATGGCATAAGCTATAAATGACGAAGACTATAGGCATCATACTGGAGTGACAGCAAAAAGAGAGGTTCCTTTTTCTATCAACTTTTGACGAGAATGTTTGTGGTGGGATCTTGAGCAGTCAAGCTTATTTAGAGGTTCTCAAAGATCCAGGAGAGCATTGATGAGACAGTCATTAGTTCCCATAGTGTTTGATGTAAATCCAATATCCGTGCCTTTGGTTTGCTCCTATCTGCTTACTGCTCCATTGAAGTTTTTGTCCTGGTCCTGAGAATAATTTGTTCTTCTAAAGAACTGCTCAATTTCGTCTAAATGACTTGGTCTTCTGGTTAATTTTCCATGATTATTTTATCTGTATAAAGACAGACTAAAGTTTTGAGCAGAAAAAAAGTATTTGCTTCTTCCGTTCTTTATGCTTCTCAAAAATAGCAGATCGCATGGTGAAGATTGCTTCAATGTTAAAGTGTTTTTGAATTCCTACAGCATTTTATAATGTTTAGGAGTCGTTTAAAGGGACAAAATCTGGCAAAGCATTCCAGCTGAAATCAGTCAACGGGAATCTCAGACATGGAAGGGTTGAGTAGGCCCTGAGGTAACTCTCGAGTGATTTATATCAGCTATGATAAATGAAAGTGGTATAGAGGGATTTCGTAAGTAAAGTAATATGTCATCAGAAACAGAATTTCTTTATGGTGTTAGACGTGGTAAGAAATGGCTTCCATATGAGAACATTTTTTTTTCAGCAAAAGAATCGGTCACTGGTCATGATCTAACTGGCATTTGACAGAGAATTCATGCTTATTGTTTCGATTCACCTGGATTGCTTTATGGCTTTCTGAGACCATTTAAGGTCACTAATCACCTACTGACCCTCTGATTGAAAATATATGATTGAAATATATTAGCTACTGTCACATAACACAACTTTTGTGAGAGCACCAGTCAGCATGTAGTTAAAGTAAACTATTAACCATCAAGCACCTAAATCATCCACTCCATGTGGATGGCAATGAACTAAAAAGCAAAAAAGACCAAGGCAGGCAGGGGTCCTGCTAGGGATTCCCGGCCCCATGGAAGCGTATCATTTTAGGCCCTTAACCCAAACCACCCCAAATTTGTACATTTTTAGGGCCCCTGTCATTATGGGCCCTTGAAATCGTCATAACTTTCTCCGCATTTTTGGCGATCTTGTTGGCAGGTAAGGACTTGCACCTTTAGTCTGCTGGTTCTAGTCCTAGACAAGCTTGCAGGGTCGTCATTGTGGAAGGTGGACTAGGATACCCTCCTATGTAATGCCAACAACGTAATCAGTCCTTTCGGGATGTTTACATTTATCATCCTGGTCTTAATCCCTGCCATAACATGCTGTCGTGGAACAAAGATGGGGGCTGTAGGGGGTGGAGAGAACTACAGACCTGAAGTGGATATTTGCGAAGACCCTGGCACTCATGAGGTAGGCCTGCATTCCAGATGTCAGAGCAGATTGGCTTCGCTGGGCCGAGCTGTCGGGGCCTCAAGGTGCCTTTTCCCAAAGGCAGCGAGGCTGTGATTCCAGTATGCCCGGGGAAGGGAAACTCTGAGGGGAAAAGCTCCGTAAAGCGACCACTGAACACTGGAAATAAACAAAGCATACTGTAAATGTGGCTTTGGACCGATCACAGGAGACGTTGATAGGTAACAGGGAACAGTTAATTAGCAGAAATCCAGCAGAAAACAGAGAGAAATGTCTGTCGTGACAGGAATCTGTCAGTCTGTGAATCCATTAGATCTATGAAGAATATCTAACCTAAAAGTGAAAAATATTTGAGAGAGTGGGGTCTGAGAGTGTGCCCCACAAACCATGTGGGGTTAAGGGCCTTACTCAAGGGCCCGGCGGCAAAATAATTCTGCTAACTGCAGAATTTGAAGGAGTGACCTTATGACCGCAGGCACTGAGATTTAACCTTCAGAGCCACACATCGCTCCCAAGAATGTTTTAAGCAGCTTGATCGGTGAGTTTAAGCATAAATATTCAAATTTTTCACACATTGTTTGACCACCAGGTTTTGTTAAATCTGAAGAAAGAAAAAGTGATGAATTCAAACTATAATAATGCATAGGCATCAAATGTTACCTTATACGTCAAGATTTCGAGTCTTTAGAGCCGTGGGTAATTTGTCTGCCTCAACCCCAGAGAAAGAAATATATTGCACTAGAAGTAGTTCTGTGAAAAGGTATTTTATCTAAAGTAGAAAACTGGATGTAAATAAAAGTTTAGATTTTGCATGGAAGAAATAACAGCTGCGTGAAACTTAAGTGAGTTATTTTTAACATTACCAAGAATCTTAGACTGATGTGTGACTGTGGTAGAGATGCTGTTTTCCTTCAATAGGGTGGTCTTGCATAATGAGACTGGGCACTCAAGAAGTTGTAACTTTTGGCCGTCTTCTGAAACTATCGTTTGTTTGCTGTTGCTTCCTGCGAAATGTCTCTGGTGTCAGCTCTCATTAACGGGACTTTCCGTCTCCTCTCGCGGCCAGATATTGCGAAATTTGTCCGCGGGTTTGGTAGCTCTGTGCCCTTGGTCTGAAGTTACTGCCAGGGTGAGCGAGAAGGTTTTCCATGTGCTCTGGGATCTCAGGAAAACTGAAGTCACTGCCTTTTAACACTGTACCCCACCCCCCCCCCCTCCCAAAAAAAGAGAAGGAAAATGGGTTGGGGTTAAAATTTTGCTGCAAAAATGACCAGGTCAAAATCAGCAGCCAAATTCTCTGCCACGCTGCAGAGCTCCGAAAGTCAATATGTACAGTACCTCATATCCGCTTTCTGATTTTGGACGTCTGGAATTGGCAGTAGATACGTTCTCTCCGTGTCTCAATGCATTAATTTCATTTAAATCAGTTGAATATCTTTATTATCATTGCATATGTACAATGAAACTGGATGCCAACCTATTAGTGCAAAACAGCTATATACAGTACATATATATAATTAATATATATATATATATATATATATATTAATGAAGCATCTTTGATTAGCAACAAGGACATTTGTGGATAAAGGAGCAGAATAAAGCACAGATGAGTGTGTGAATATGTTTTCTTTTTTTATGATTTCAATGACACAATATACAGTTCATCCCCTGATTCTACGATATATAATAAAAGGATAAATGTACCTTTAAAACACATAGTTTTATATGCTGTCACACCCAGATTAAGCTGGTTACTTTCTGGATTTAAAGAAATAGTGATTGAGCCCTGGTAGTAACCCTGCCCACGCTGAATATGAACCTTGTGTGTCATCTCCTGTTCCCTGGGTTCCCTCGGGTCGTATGTCCCTGCTGCTGAGAGCTCGGAGTTCCTGGGGGCTGAATCTGAAGAAATCAGCGATTCCTTACAATTCATCTCCTCTTTTCTTTTGCAGCCATGGCAGTTAAGAACACTGGCTTTTAACCTGAAAGTTGTCACTGAAGGTTTGTTTTGGACTCAGTAACTATCCTACCACTCAAAGAGGTTAGAATGTCATGTGAGCCCCTTTGAATAGAAGGCTGATTCGTCCCCAGTCTCCACATGCGTTTTTAATCATCATTTTACCAGGCTGATGTTTTAATTGAAAGCTTTAATATATGTCTTATAAAATACCTGATGTTGACAAGGAGCAGCCACTGAACTTTAAATGACAGGAGCAGAGTAGGAAATCATCACTTGATTAGAAGAGCAGACGTCCCTGTTTGAGTGTCCATGTGACCCGAGTTTGTCCTGTGTTTTTCAACAGGCTGTCTCTGTCTTTGCCTTCTTATAAATCTCCATATTTCTAATCCATTTGGGAAATGTATAGTTTGCTGGACCTGCCTTTGCATACCCAGCAAAGCCGCAGCCCAGACGATCGTTTGGACACTGGCTTCCCCCTCAGGTTCTCAGCAGGTTAGGGACCGATGTTAAAATAACCAGGGCTGTTATTATTACTGGGAAGCATCAGCTGAGCATTTCACAAGACATGCATAATTCCAGAGCCTTTCGAATTAAAAGAACAGTAAACATGTTAAGGGCGGCGTGGCGGCTCAGTGATCAGTGACATCACAAGGCTGTGACCTCACTTCCTGGATCTATCGGTCTAAATCCTGTATGTTTTTTGAGAAAATCTTTAAAAGTGTTGAAATACAAAATTTATAACTGCAAGCTGTAGGAGCTTTAAGAGTAAACTTGCCTATATGAAATAGTCAAAAAGAAACTTGAAACACAGACCAACTTTAATGAGGACGTTCAATTATGTCACAACTAAAGGCCTAGAATCTGGACCTGGTAGAGTGAGTGCAGGCTTATCGGTGAACCAGGCACTGATGGTCCCTTCATTACTACAGGAATTACCGCACTGAGGACCTGCATTATCAGGCTGTCCGCTTGTGCGAGCTCTCGACTAGCACCTAAAATCCATCTGCTGTTCAAGGTTTTAACTGGCCTTTCTTCCGCGTTGACACTGAAACCGCGGTTCCGCTGTCTGCCCTGAGCTTTTCATTAACTCTTGACCTTCATTTGGGAGCAACTTCAGACTCACACAAATGATGTAATGACAAGTGAATAGCTGGCTTGAAGCTACTATTCAGTTGGTTGAAGGTCAGGTGAACCTGGGCAGATATTTAAATTATTGGTATTTAAGCCGAATGGCTTAATTAGCTTTCTTACTATTTTATGGCACAAATGTGCTGTATGCATAGGATTTCCCCCAATTTTAACAGCAATACAAGTACAGTTGATGTTAAATAAAAATTTATAGAGTGTGAATAACATTACAGTAATAGAAAAAAAAAATTTGTGCGATTGATTTTTCAAAAGGACAACCACTCACTTTTTCGAGATTTTGCGCGTTATATTGTTGGATCTAATCACGCAAAGATATCGGCGTCCAGGCGTGAGTTTCCATTCCGGTCCTTGAGCTGTGCCTTTGAAACATCGTCATCTCAGTTTGACCCACTCCAGAAACCCGATCTTTCTGAGCGACTGAATCTTTAGTGATCACCCCAAAAATGCTTTTCTCATTATCAGGATTGTTTTATTTCGTGTTAGAAAAGCTGTAACCACCTATGAGATAAACCAGTGTTTCTCCATCTAATCTTCAGGAACCCCCCAGACAGTCCATATTTTTGTTGTCTCTCAGCTCCCAGTACAGTTTAACCAGGTATTCGGTGGTCGTGATTGTTTTAGGCTGTGAAAGGTTCCCTGACACTCTGGGAGGAACTAAAGTGCATTTAGAAAGGTTTGAGTACCAGACAGAAAAGATCAGGCTTCTTAAATGCACTAACCAGGTTAGTCTGGATTTTTTTTCCCATCTAATCCGAATGGCAGGGGGGTGATTATCACCGTTCCTCCGCCGTTTCCGCTGACTCGCCCGGCCTTCGGTCACGGCCGCGCTCCGCCAGATTGATTTGCAGTACCTTTTCTCCGAGGGCTGATTTATGCCTGGTCTTTGTTTGCGGTCCAAATGCCTTTCACAGCAGCCACGGTAAAAGAGGGACGACTCTCGCCAGGTCGCTGGAAGTCTGCTGACATTTTAACGTCAGAGCTGGTTGGTCGGCTGGCAGAGGCCGGTGCCCCGTGACTCATCACCACGTGCCACCGCCTCGCCGGAGAAAAACAAATAAGCGGGATGCACCATTTATACCGCCTCTTTTGTCACTGAGAGAAAGGATGCTTTCAACACACATCATACCCCGTCTCCCGCACCTTTAAGAGACTGTTCTTAAATGTCGCATCAGTCGATTTCAAACGCAAATTTATGTGGCGTTTTCTCAATTAGACTGCAGAGGGGTATTCCAAGATTGACTGTAATTGATTAGTAGTTAATTAGTCTGCTGCCTGGCAGATGGTAAATGGCTAGTGAATGTCCTGGTTAAAACCAGTACATCTGAAAGGTACTGCTTATTCCTGTCTTCAGAAATTCCCCATGAGGACTTGCTGTAAGAGTTACCCAAAGGGAATACACAGGAGACATTCCAGGATGTATTTCTCAATTTTTTGATAACTGGTGTGTGAGTCTGAAGGTAAATATGTGTTTAGCAATCTTCTGGGACCCGAAACCAGGTGCCGGTATCATGAAGTAAGATTGGTTGGTTAGCTAGATAACTTGCCAGATTGAAGGTAGCCTAGTTTAAATGCACATTCTTTGTTCACTTACATTTAGCCTGGACTACCTTAAATCCGGCAAGTTATCTTGTTAACCCAAAAATCCAGCTTCGTGATACAGGCTCCAGCTCACAAGACCATTGGGTCTTGGTCCCCAATGTGAATATACACCCTTTTTTTTTTACCGTTTTTCTCTTGTTTTCTACTTGTGAATTTCTGTTGCATATTTTGTTGCCTCTACCTTACATTTGATGCTGTAATTTAAGTTTCCTCATAAGTTTGACGGATAATTTCTTCTTTTCCTGTCCAGTGGGTGTGATCTCCAGTGCTTTTTATCTGCTGACAGCCGATAGAGAAATCAGATTGGGATTTTAAACCCCCAAATCTCTCTGAATAATTCATGGCACAATTTCAGCAAACAGCGGCGACCTTTCGCTCCTCCGGTGCAAATGTTAGGGCGTGTTGGGCTGCTCTTTCCCGGTGGACGATGATCATGTTTTATGGAACGCTTATCCGAGTTGAAGGCTTTGGATGGTTCGGCCGCCTTCATGAACATGTCACTTATTTTGTAAAGGGCTGCAAAAATTTGATGTGTGGTTGTAAAATGTCAAGGCCCCTGAGTTTGCCCCAACAATACAAATGTCATTACAACACTTCTGTGTTTCCGGTTCTGTTCCATATCCATATTCTGCATCCGTGTTGCCAGTCCAGTATCTGTTAGTCAGAACATGTTTGAAAAAATAAATAAAGAGGAAATCAAAACAGGATTAAGAGTAACAATAATACTTCAGAGCCTTGTTTTCTTTAAGTAACTACTCAAGGGCATCTAGTCTTTACATTCTGCTGATCTTTGCACTGTAAGATAAATAACACTATTAATAACATTTTGAGATCAAGCCACTTACAGATACCACAGCAATTAATAACAGTGTGTTTCGTACTGACAAATTATGGCGACAAACTGCAGGAAAACACTAACTGACAGCGATGAAATGAGCTGCTGTGTGATATTAATTCAGACTTAATTAAGCGCTGCCTCGGGGAGCGTACAGGAAGCCACTAAGTGCCGTGCTGTGGTTTTGCTTCCTGAGGTTAGCAGGTCTGAATCAGCTTGGGATCAGCCGCGAGTTTGCGGTCCGGGTGCACAAAGCATCGACGTGAGCTACAGGAACGTTCTTGCTGTGCTTTTCCTCTCATTGTTGATCGTAGCAGATTGTGACATCATCACGGTTGCTGTATTTTTTTTTTAAAGATGCGGAGATATTTTCAGCAGCAGGTGGTTGTTGGGTGGTTATGCGGAGATGGAAGTTGTATGACAAAGTAACCGCATGTGGGCTGGGAGCAGGCGGGAGTTGCCTAATTCCACACATGTGCTTGAGTGCCAGGACATGGCTGATTGCTCGTGCCCTGTAATACTGCTTCTGATGCATGGGAATTTTCTTTGAGCTATAAACCATTTCCTGACTTGAGTCAAAGTGCAGCAATGAAGTTACCAACAACCATCGACAAACCAGTTGGGGAGTGACACCACTGATGAAAAGCCTAGCACGCGTGGTTCAGCGGGTTTGGATCTGTGCCCATGACTGGAAGGTTCTTGGTTCAGATCCTGTGATTGTCACAGTGATTTCAGTTGGGCCTTTAATCCAGGTAACCCATCAATCTTCTCTTTATAACCGGTGCTGTTAACACTGTGCCCCCTAGTGGTCTGCAGCAGTCATGCACCTTCACCGTGATAGGCTCTGTCAACCTACAGGCAAGGACAGAATTTTTCAAAACCAGTCACTGCAACTTTCAATTTGTGACTAGATCAAAGGCTCGTGGTTTACATTTCATTTTACTTACTTAGCAGATGCTCTTATCCAAAGTGACATGCTATTGAGAAGGCAGGGTTTGACAGCTGCTGGAGCAATTGGGGGTCCTTGAACCAGCGATTTTCCAATCACAGACATGGAACCCTTAACCCGCTGAGATGCAAGATGTTTGCATATTTCTTTCAAACCACCATGAATATGCATCGATTAAGAATGTTTCCTTAATTGGCAAAAACTAGAAAACTAACCCAGATGGAAAGTTATGCCTGAACTATTTAGAAATCTACCAATATGAATACTTCATTTTTCACACTTTTGTATTTATGGGAATATACCCACGATCTAACAACTCATCGTGATGCTGATCCAGTTAAATCCTCTGCATTTACAGCAGGAGTACATACTTGTGATGTTTCTTCTTGAGTGTTTCGATCTTTAAATGTTATTGCACAAACCACACCGTGTTTACACACCCCAACGTTACTCGTCAAGACTGCCCCCCCAGAGACCAATGAACTCCTCTCTGCACAAGAAGACAAACCGACTCATAATGAGTACGAGTGTCGAGTCAATATTTGTACCGTGCAGTACACGGGCACCCCACCTCTCCAGGAAGTTCCGGGAGTCTCCCACAAATTGACAGCAGCTCCCTGGCACCTGCAAATGATGCGTAATGTCCAAAAATCTGTTGGTCTACTGTTCAGTGGCGGTAAAATTAGCCAGCAAGAGGTTTTACCGCCATAACCCTTCCCCACTCGGCTGGCAAATTTTACAATCATCCGCTAACCCTGGCTGGTAAATTTAACCACCAGACCCCCACACTCAATAAATGTACGGTATTATCACACCCCCCCACTTTGGTTGTCCCTCACCTGCCTCCCTGATATTCACTATGCCAAAGGTAGGATGTGTGAGAGCGTAAGTGTGTGGAGAAAAGTAATCAAATGAGGCAATTCATTCCATCCCGATTGCTTTGATAGTTTCAAGATTCAAGAAAGCATTATTGGCTCATATACAACACAACGTCAGACAACACAAGTAATAAAACAACAACCAATGAATAAATAATAGGAACAGCCAATAACAATCACTAAACCTATAGAACTGAGTTCTTGAGCCTGTGCAAGTAATGACAGTGAAAAACAAGTACAGGGATGCAGCGTCACTAAAACTAGGGGGATCTTTAAGGCAGCATCCTCCTTTGGAAGGATAGTTTGGGTCTTAGGAGAACCGTAAAATAAAGGGCGGAGGGAAAGTTTCATGACCGAAAAAGAGCTTCCATCTGTCATCTTTTTCTTGGAATTGTCCTTGTTTTTTGGACCTAAAATGGCTGAAGTGTCCTCCATTTTGTTTTTTTTTCTCATGTTGACATTTGCTTTCTAGGGTCAGAATACATTCTGTGTGCATATTTGTGTTGCTTTGATGCCTCTCTTCGCGTCCTGCCCCCAGTGACCAAAGCAGAATATGGTCACTATAGCTTCTATTGAAGCTGAAAGCCCTTTTAAATAAACAATGGAGGCATTTAAACCGGTCCTTCGTTGCAATTGATGAAGAGTACAGTCTGGTCTTGGTAGCTGCGTTTGCTTGTCTACGATGCCCGCTTCCTAATTGGGTTGGCCACCCCGGCTGATCTGAGGTTCCCTTCGGATCGTGCACAGAAGGTCTCCAGAAAATCAGGGCATTCCCCTCTCTCTTGCTCCCTTTGTTTTTCCATCTCTTGTTTTTATTACAGGCAGAAGCGATTGCTTTCTCATTTTCATGCAAATTACCTCGCCCCCACCCCCGCCGCGCAGATTTGAGCCGGAGCGCCTGGCAAAGGATTGTCTGGTTTGCATCACGGGGACGGCGCGATGTAAAGGCCTTCCGGAACATTCTCCCCGCCTAACCCGGCACCCCGGGCTCTGACACCTGACTAATGTGACGTTATTGTAAAACCTGCTTGTGCGGGGGAGGTAATTTCATTTGGGTAGGTGTGCTCCATCAGGACAGCGGTCCGTCATCGCTGCCCAGCGAGGCAGACCGCCTCGTGCCAGCCGTTGACAAGGTTGATTTAACACGCATGCTTTCTATGTTATTTATTTCTCCACATGAAGGCGAGTGACAGGTCAGACTTGTGTGTCGTTTTCTGGAAAGTGAGCTGCACAGACCTGACCCTTTCACACCAGATTTTCTTCTCTGATGGTTTAATAATAATAATACTTTATTGATCCCCATGGGAAGATTCTCTTGATCTCAATGACACACATATAGGTGAGAGCAAGCTTGGCAGCAAAGGGCAGCTACCACAGAGCTGGGGATTAAGGGCCTTGCTCAAGGGCCCAAAGTCATGTGACTATTCTACCAAGGACAGGCTCAAACTGACGACCTTCCGATCACAGACACAGACGCTTAGCTCACTGAGTCATACGGTAAGGGAACGTGAATTGTTGGGTTTCCCTGAGCTAATTGGTTATTAATTTATTGGCCAATGTCACTTTTTATCCAAAATAACATATATGGCTTGCTGGTCTGTACTAATCCATCCATCCATTCATCCATTTCAGTTCAGAGAGATAACCAATCAGATTGTAAAGGTTACAATCAAGTCCAAGCAACTAGAGGAGGCAGGACCGAGCCATCTGATTGGTTGATCTGACATCTGACCAAGACCTGATTGGTTATCTCTCTGAACCAATAATTTTTGGTTCTCCCCTCAGAACATTTATGTGTAAGTATAAGGGAGGGAACCCCCCACTTAAGGGGATGGATATTTTGGTGAAGGCTACGCACGTTACTCAATGGTGACTCCCAGAAATCGAACCTAAGTTCAGAAATCCTGTTCCTCAGTCCCAAGGCTCCCTGCTGTCCGTGGGAAGCTCCTCACTGTCATCGAGCTACCACTGTCTCCAGGCACACAGCGCCTGGCGGCTTCCTTAGCTGTTTCATGATGCTGTTGCCGTACATGCTGTACGTATGGAGGGCAGGATATAGTGGGGGGGGGCTGAAAAAGGCCGCGAGACCCCTCCAGATTGCGAGGCACTTGTGAGTTTGCAGACAAGTCCATTGCATTTCGGAGGAAGTCGCATGGGCGTCGGCAGAATCCGGAATCCCCTTTAAGAGGAATCCCTTTGCGATGGAAATCTAACCCCCCTTCCCAGCCCCACCCCCCAATTTTTCCGAGTTGTGCACCACAGCCTCCTCCTCTTCGATCGTACCTTCATTCCTGTCGGCAGGCAGGACTCTGAGCGTGTGGGGGGGGCACGGCTCTGCCTCGGACCTTTCACCAGTGTGACGGATAGCTCGTTTTCTGAGAGTGTGGCTGGCTCCCCTCCCTCTCCGTCTCGTCCTTTGTCTCTTTCTCTCTCTATCTCTGTCTTGGGGGTGATGTCGCATTTCAGACTCAGTGAAGTCACCTAAGGTTCTGCTGAAATGTCAAGTGATGGTTTCATTCGCCGCGTGCCGCCACAAGGCCCACCCCCTGCTCAGCGTACCGTCCAATGGTGACCCCCGCCTTCCGCTACTTCCACAAACAGCGTCTGTCAGTTTGAGACCTCCATGCAGGCTGACAATTCACTTGTCAGGTCACTTTGGCAAATGACTGGCTATATGAAAATGCGACTTTCTTCAAATAAACTCTGTAAACAAATCACTTCTGTATGGAATAGGGGTGCATGTTTGCATGTGACATTACGGTGGATTATTTTTGTCTCATGTTTAGCTCACGAAGGGGCTGCTGTGGGCTTTTTTTTCGCAGTTTTAGGATTGCATGTGGGTGGTAATATGTCAGTTTGGTGGTGCACGCGTGTGTGCTTGCGTGTTGGGGTTCGTGTTGAGTGGCATTGGGCCGCGGGCACTGTTGATCTGATCAGATCTGACAGCGAGAGATTCTCTCTGTGTTCGGACATGCAGGGACACGGTACGCGGTGGGGGTCTACGTTACCCCGTCAGCACACAGATACACATTTGGTCTATGTCTGAGCAGGTTTAGAAAAGTTCCTGTCAGAAAAAGTTAGGGATTCGAGTCGCCAATAAAGAAACAGGAAACAAAGCAGGGAAGAAAATGAGGCAATCAGGCTATTAAATGAGTGAAATTAAACATAAGAGGAAAAAAGATAAGTGGCTTTGCACTGTACTCCTGACAGCCAGATGCCAGACTCCTTTCTGGAAAGTTTTTCGGTGTGACTGTCCGTGCGCCGTGTTGATGCAGCACCTTAGCGTGTTAGTGTGCAGGCACACGTGTGCAGCACCTGTATCACAGGCAGCCAGTCCAACAGAAAGAACAGACGTCAGCCAGCGCACACGGGACGGACTAACAACACATAATCGGGCAAAGTCTCCTTTTTGATACAAACTTTCAAGGAAAAGCGGGACTCCAGAATCCTTTGGATGCAACGTCAGACAGTAACTGGATTCTGTAGAAAAAAAAAGATACTTGTGATGAAAATAAATTTTCCTCAGATTACAGTGGCACGAGACTCAGAGGGAGGAGGTGTATTCTGGGAAAAACTTGCCAAACTGTCTTTTTCTTGTTTGTCCTGGGAGAATAAAGTAACTATGCATGTGTTCTGAGGAGACACACTTTTCATTACGTTGTATTCGCCGAGATTAAAGCGAAAGTCCACCGTGACTCCATGAACTCCTGAGCACGCTCCACCTGCCAGCGTCCCGAGCAGCGAGCCCGTCTCCCTCTCTCTCTCTTTCTCTCCCTTCCTCTCTGTCTTTTACTCTCTCTCCTCTTTCCTTCCCTTGCTCTCTCCCTCTTCCTTCTTTCTTTTTTTTCTCCCAGGCAGGAATTTGCATGAACTTCTGGCTCCACAGCCTCCATCTCTGAGAAGTTTGTAAACTCCGGTGTTGGGGAGGAGGTCCAGGACGGCAGTGGCGGGATACGGATTTTGAGTGGCTTCTTCAGGAATTGGGAAGCCCCCT
>JAODLC010000045.1:12831001-12846478 GCA_026781145.1 Hippopotamyrus pictus | reverse complement strand
AAGCCCCCTTCCCTCCCCCGCTCCCCCCTCGCCCACCCACATCCGCCCGCCCCCTGACCACCACCCCCCCTGGTGGCGATGACCCCCTTGGGAGAGAAGGGGAGCCCCTGTGCATTCCTCGCCCTCTCCCTGCTGGTTCTGCTGGTTCTGCTGGTTGTGGATGGAGCTCACGGCCGGCCCTTTGAGGATGAGGATTACTACATGCAGGAGCTGCTTTCACGGGAGCACTACTACCATGCCCCTGAGGAGCCCGTGGCCCCCCCAGAGGCCCCGGACCGGGGGGCTGACGACCGTGTGACCCTCAGAGCGGCCAAGAAGGAGCCAAAGAACAAGGAGAAGGAGAACCGGCCCGACAAAGCAGGTAGGCAGCCCTCCGCCGTCCGCCCAGCGCTCCTTACCGCACCGGTGCAATAAAACTTTATTGTGTAGAACCTTTACTCGTGACGGAATTACCCCTTAAAAAGTTGCAGTGAAACAGTAGCAGCACATTAGAAATCGTAAGCTGTTTACTCCCGGCGTGGATCGTAGCCGGTGGCTCACTGGGTTAAACGCCACTTCTCTTTCTGTCCCGGATAAAGCCTTCGGTTCCTTCTGCGCACTTTTGCACCCTCTGCAGTTTTCCCGCCAGCAGGGGGCAGCAGAGAGGCCGGGCCGGCGTCCTGTTATAAAATTGTGATAAATACTCTACCGCGGGTAATCCTCTCTAAAGTGAGAGATCATGATAAACAGTTTGCAGTTACTATGACGGGACATAAATTCTTTGAACTCATGCAAAAGCCTCAAAAAGCTCCTGAGTATGATCAAGGCTTAAATACAGCATGACAACAATGGGATCCCCAGTACTGGGACAGCTTCTCAGATCTCAGTCTAACACACCATAAAGTTCCAAATTATTACCAGGGGCGGATGTGAGCAGAGCTAGTCGCACGTACTTTTATCACCACGATTCTCACTGGCTTCATACGCCCCCTATAGATCGACAGCTGCTGTAACTCGTCAGATTACAGTATAATTATGGCATCATTAGTGTGACACGCTGTCATTTTTCAGAGGTGTAAAATGTCATTATGTGCCTATGCAATACACACTTACGCATCTCTTAGGTAAATTAAACCTGTCATGCCTGGAGAAAACACTTGTCAGAGGTAGATTGATTAATTAATAGGGAAATTGGGAAATGAAACTCTTATAAAGGATAGAGTAACCATGATAAAAATCTAAGGGTTTTGTAATCGCACAATGTGATACACGACCAAGAAATAAAACGCAAAAGAGAGGACCTGCTTGCGGGAGGCGTGTATGGACCACAAATGCAGTTGACGGCACCGAATCACGGTTTCCCGTTTATGCTCCCATCAAAGGAAACGTTCGAAATGAGATAAAGGCTCACCTGGGAATGTTGGTTTGATGTTCGGGGGTTTCTGCGACTGGCAGGGTTGACGAGCAGGATCTGAGGACGCCGTCTGAGAGGCCGTAGATACCCGTCACCGGCCAATAATCGGGAATCACCCCCCCAGGAGAATTTCGCACATCATAGTGGAGAACCTCTTAGCATTTACCTCGCCTGAGGTGCATCTTGATTGAGGGAGGACAAGAATCATATCATTTCCGGTCAGTTATCAATGTAAATACGTCGCGGTGCCCCAGAACCAACAGGCTCGCAGGTGTCGTCACGGCAGCCGCCGTTTCTGATGCGTCTCGTGCGATTATGCCGAGTCGGCGTTAAAGGGGGGCTGATTCGGGCGTAATAACTCCGCACTCATTTCTGGGGCCGCAGTGGTGCGAGAGGCTTGGTAGTAGCCACTGTTTTGGTGACAGACACGAGCGGACGGTCTTCCGTCACGCGGCCAGGTGGCGGGGGGGGGAAGCTTCAAGGAGATTTTTTACAAGATCATTCAGCCCCACGCATCTGAGCCTGACAGCTACGGGAAAAAAAATAAATAAAGATTTTGCAGGACGGAGATTGGGAGGTTACCTAAGTGTGATTCAGTGGTCAGTTGCTGAACACGAATTTTCAAGTGTGGTTTATGGTGTTTCTAAGCAAATTAAGAAGGTTTTTTTTCCCCACATTAAAGTAGCTACCGGTAATGACACATGTGAAGACACAGAAGGGTAAATGCTTTTATTCAAAGATAGATATATAATTGTAATATAATTTGAAATAGGCATTAGCAACTTGGTGATTCTGATGTCTGTGGACTGGAGCACAGTAGATGCGTGGAGACCCTGGCAGAATAAGGGGGCCCAGAATTTTACAGGGCACTTGTATGCATAAAATTTCATGCCAAATTGGGTGGGGGGTGGGGGTATTGTGACATTTCATCAGGGGGTCCAGATTTTCTAGCTATGTGTCTGTCTATGGAAAATGAGTATTAAAAAATATATAAAATAAATAAATCTATAAAATAGGAATGAGAAGTGAGCCCTGCACAACATTTGCTGGGTCTGAGGAGATGGACGACAAAACGCCCATGAGTTTTCGATTGGCAGGATGAGTCCACGGCAACCTCGCTGCCATGGCGATTCCGACCTTCCTATTGGCTGCCGTCTCTTAAGGCTTTCCCGTTTAACCACACCCCCGCACAAACAGCCAGTCCCGTGCTCCCTTTATGGCCCCGCCCCTCCCATCAGCTGCTGCGGTCCATCGGGCTGGCTTTCCTGCTATCTGCTCTGATATTCATCTTCCCTTGATCCTCCATCTGCATCGTAAAATCCTTCCCCAGTCGCCTCTTAAAACCATCACCCACTGGAAGGATCTCTCGTCCCGCTTCTCTCCATCCTGCCCTTCCTCAGAGATGGAATAAAGTGCATTTCCTCTGAGAGCTACAGCTATGTTATGACTTTTTCCCCTTCATTAAGTCCTTATATTTATTACAAATCACTCGGCGCAGAGTTCCGCTTCACTCCTTCCAGATTAATACTCATTACCATGTGATTCTAATCACACATCATATTTCTTTTGGTGGTAAGGGGTCCTCCACTTGCTTTTTGTTAAGCTCCCTGATCGATTACCCCCCGACATTACTTCTCTAACAGGCACATCATACGCCTTACGTAGCATTTTATTCCTTTAGCTGACACTCTTATTCAACAAGCGATGCAGGGAAAATGCACTTGGCGGGACAGGGCGTGAGGAGAGCCGAGGGCAATCGCTCATCCGTTAAGAGGAAGTCTTTGAGGCAGAGGCGGGCTGTGTGTGTTTCGCTTGGCGGGCTTTTTTGAACTGGGTTTGGCGCCCGTCTGAAAGGCCTGTTTTACCTCTATGCACATCAGGCACTCAGAGTTGGAGGTGGGTTGTTGGCGGCTAAACAGGTGAGGCTCCGGTGCCTGGGAATGTTGCTGGTTTGAATCCCAGAGTCGTTGGGCCCTTGAGCAAAGTCCTTAATCCCCAATTATTATAAAAGCACTGCTAAATATATAAATAAAATTAAATATGGAGGAGCAGCTCTTATAAGAGATGCTATCTGTGACTTATATATGTATATATGCACACATATGCCCAGGAATCTGCAGTGTTTACACGACTAGCACCTAGTGAGGGACCCTTAAGCACAGATTGCATTCAGTGCTACGACAGCAGATCCTCCCTTGGGGTGTGAACCTTCTGGTCAGAGGAGCAACTCCATAACCGGGCAGCTTTGGCATTTGTGTGGATGTCACTCAGTTCTGTTATTTTGTTATGTCGCATCCTCAGTCCACCACAAGGCACCGAAACTGGTTGGGCTGCATATGGGACACGATGAATCACCACAATTTCAGTCCATCTGGGTAAGTGCTGGGGTGCTGAAGACGTAATAACGGTTGGCTGCAGGCGAGTCGGACTTCCTCAGCTATGTCTGAAGTGAGGGTTCCTCTGCTGAGGTCCATCTGAGGAACAGGCCCGGCGGCACGACCTTCTGATTGGGCGACAGCTTGCAGCCCGGTGGCTGACAGTGGAAATACAACCATCTGTCTGTTACTCATATTATTTTTTAAAAATGTTTTCTAGGAAAGAATGGAAACAATAAGGTCGAGAAAAACAAAAAGGGCGGGATGAAAAACAGCATCAGTGAAGGAGAGAGCCATTTCAAGCCTGTCAAGGAGGGTAAGTGAGAGACACGCCACCGTTGGACTCTGTTTGCTTAAATGAAACATCTGAAAATGGTAATATCATGTCTGAACGTTTAAGTAGACTTCCCAGTGGCGGGTCAGTCATTCCTGCGATTATGACCACCCCTCCCAGACGCACTGGGATAAATCTCTGTATGGGTGGAGCCAAACAGGTAGAGCCATTACATCAGGCGGTCGTGTCAAGGGCAGGATTTTTTAAAACGAATGTTTCCTTAGAGGAAACGTAGCACCCGACGAAGGGACATATATTTCAAATAAATGAAGTGACAGACATATCCCCTTCTGTTTAAAGATTAAATGTTTTGTCTGGGCGCCCTGGCTCGTGATGTAACTGTTATCCAGAATGCAGAACGCAGTAAGAAAGAAAAAAAGGCTGCTTGCCCATTAGCCAGTAGAGATTATGTGTCTCTTGTGATTCCAAGCAGTGATGGCTATCCAGTTTTCTTTCCATCAGCTGCGAGGTGCAGTTTCAGATGACACAAATGAAATTTGTCAGCAGTGTTATATCTTTTGGAAAAACGAGGGTTGCAGCTTCAGTATTGTTGCCATGGTAAAAATAAATCGAGCATAAAGATGTCTCGGGCCAGCAGTGTTAAAAAGGGGAACCTGAAATGTTATGATCTAGATATCTAAACAGATAAAAATGTCATTTCAGTAAAACAAGGCATCTCGTTCCTCGGATAAAATTAGGAAGTGTAGTGAACTCGGACGGACGTGAACTGCAGCTTGGCGTCAGCTGAAAAACGGGGAGTACTTGAGCTGGGATACAGATGTTAGCGTGCCTGGTGCGGGACAGGGGCCTCAGGTGGGGCTGTGATCCGAGTCACACCGTCAGGATCACGGACAGTTCGGCTGGGCGTCGGAATTCGCCTCAGAATAGGATTCCTGCTGAAATGAAAGTCACAAGCAGTCCTGGAGGAATATCAAAGCGTTCCGGCATGACCCGTCAAATTTAGGCACTCTGACATCAGAAGAAAGGCCTGTAATCAGCAAGTCTACACAGGGTCACCGGGGCTCCTGAGGAGACTCTTACCGATATGAGACTTGACCCAAAGGTCTGAAATTTAATCCAACTCGGCTGGGTGAGAAAACGTCTGTGTGTGTGTGTGTTTTCTTCTTTTTTTTCAGATTTGTTTTATTCAGCGGCTGATGTGAGCGATTGGTACACGGAGTAATGAAAGTCAGGGCAATGACAATTGACGTTGCCATAAAACTGCAGCAACTACAACATATTTATTGCATTACAGAGCATGTAAACATCAGCACTGGAGCCCATATATTCATTTACTGGGATAATTCAGGAGATGCAGGTTACATATAAACATGCAAACAAGAAGTAGACAAAACAATGGAAGCACTTAACAAAATATTAATATCGAGCATGTAATAGGGAGAAGAGTCTCTCTTTCACTTCAGATAGTCCATGATGCACTCTGTCTTGCTTGTCCTGAACTGTATATTGGGATTTTAGAAGGAAAGGTCTTAGGTTATTTGAGGGATGAAGAAGATGGTAATCTACACTGCACTCTGTGCTCTAGAACTTTCTATAAAGGTTCAGTCATGTTCAGATCTGATGATGGGGGAAACCACAACAGCATTTGACTCTATCTAGAGTCCATGAAGCCCTGATTTTGTTTAGTGGTGTTTACAGGTGCACCATTATCCAGGAAAATGAGGATATCATAGTGAAATGATGTTTGCACCATAGGATGCTATGACACGGCCTCTTATACCTTGGCCATTATAAAACCATGCAGAGTGATCATGTGACCTAGTGACTTACCGCAATATGGCTGCTAGCGCTGACAGACATTGTGGGTAGAAAGCATTCTTTGGTTTTCTCCAGTTAGCCCATCTGGATGTAGGAAAAAGTGTGAAAAATGACTCTAATCAGACCATTTGACTTTATTCCATAGCTCAGGGGTTCAAGTTTTGTGTTCTTTATACCAGAATATGCATCTTTTTGCATTTGCTTTGGTTACAAGCAGTTTCCAAATGGCAAGCCTACTATAAATTCCAGCTTTTGAAGCTTGCAGTGGGTCACAGTCCTGCTAATTCAGTTCCGTCGTCATTTTTGAGGTCTTTTGTGGTGTTCAGGTACCTATCAAAGTGCGGACCGACCTCTTTTGTACTGCTAATTGGCATTCGACCTAATATGAGTCACCTTTGTAGCTGCATTTGTAATTGTGATTTAGTCACATGAAAGTTAAAGTCCTTTTAGTGTGGAGTTTCCATCGTTTTGTACATACAGTACATACGTTTTTCATGACCACTTCTCCAGTGCAGGTCACCGTGACCTTGAATCCTGTCCCAAGAGGCAAAGGGCAGGAGGCAGGGGACACCGATCACAGGGCACACACACAAATTTAACCTAAGTTTGGAAGGAATCTGGACAGACTACAGGAAACCCACACGGACAGAAGGAGAACATGAAGATATCACACATGCAGAGTGCAGGCAGGAATACTAACACAGACATAGACACACACATTTTACCTCGAATCACCACACATCCACTACAGCAGCAAACATTGCTGAAACTTGTACAGGGTGTTATGGGGGATTAACTTAATTGACACTTTTAATGATTTCCCAGCCACATCACAGCACTAATTGAACAGATTTCGTTAACAAGGCTGGAAGGGAACGTCTTATTTACAGAGCAATTACGGATTTGTAACAAAAATACAGTATCACCTTTTAAAATTATCACTAAAAGATGCTTAAAAAAAAGCTTATTCAAATTAAGCATGCAAGCCCAAGGCCTTTGGGGTTTCCAAGCAAATGTGAATGTTAATGGATTCTGGTAAATATGTTGTTTTGGAGCACACATGTCTGGTGGTGAAATACAGAGGCTTTTATTGTGGTAACAGTGATTCGGGGTAGGGCTGGGTAATTACATGACACGGTTAGATAGCCTGCTCCTCCGTGATGTCATAGAGGTGTGGGGGGGGGGGGTCAGCTGACTCATCTTGGGGCCACTCATAGCTTAAGGAGCCTTTAAGGTAAAAAGTGAGACTGAGCTGCTGATTACGTAAAACCCAATTCATTTAAAAGATTGCATTATGCTGTCCTGCCCTCAAATGCCATTTGAAGAGGGGGAAAAAAATCTATAAAAATATAAGGTATCAGATGCAAGTTACATTAGATCCGAGTGTCTTGAACGAGGATGCCTCTGGATTTAGGTGTGCCAGACCAGGGAATGACTCCTGGTCTATTCATGTCAGCAGAGGCATAATTAGATAGCGACAACAATGGGAGATTTATTGACGGCATGAAAATTGTGAGGTGAGGCTGGGATGAGAAAAGCTTTCCCTCTGATTTCGATTCATCGTCTTCAAAAGCAAACATAAACAATAAAGGAGAAGCCGGCACTCTGACTTCTGCGCAGACAGAGCCGCACAGACTGCTCTGCGCATCGCTGACACCTTTCTCCGTGTACATGCGTGGGTTTTCATACGTGCAGGGATATTGTAAAGACTGGGAAAGATTCCAAGGGCCCCCGAGAGACTGGGGTCCTAATAAATGTTGAACATAATTGGACTGGTCTGGGATAGGGGGCCCAATATGAGGCTGTTCAAAGGTGCCTAAAATCAACAGTGGCACCGCTGCATGCGAGTGTGTCCTGTGTGTGTACCATGTAGTGCCAACTAAATAAAACACATGGTATATGCAGTACCTCTCATCTTTTCAGGCTGCAGTTTAATTGCATGCTTTGTTGTTTTGGCTGCAGAAATTTAATGAAGGAGCCATACATTAATTTTTTTTTTTATATCTGTACATTAAGTAAAAGTTCACCGATGCTTAAAAAAACGTCCACTCTGCTGGTCTTATAACTGATGCTAACTGGGATTAAAACTGACCCATTAGGTGACGCAGATTGGGGCCCATAGTGAAACTGGATGGTAACGTGTGTCGGGTTGCTGTTGGTGTGGCTTGCCTAGGGCTCCATTTAAGCTTTGAGCGGCAATAGTTAATTAGGGATGTGTCTTTATTACATGGTTTTAGCAGACCCACAACACAGCTCAAGGCTTTGCTGGGCCACCTTCTCTCCATATTCCATCCCATATGGCAAATGACTCAGTTTCTCTCATGGTTTGATTGCGCCAACCCTGGGGTGAATTTGTGGCATATCTGATATGTTAGCTTCCGCACGAACATGTCGTTTTGCATCGACGACATCATTAGAATTAAACGCTGATGCTTTGACCTGTACCCGAGCATACCGTAGATTTATGAGTTACAGCTGGATGTTTTATTGACGCTGGAGTTAACTTCCTTCTCTGAAGACTGAGCTTGACTTTACCGTGTCTCGATTTTGCACGGGGGGGTAGAGAGTTGGGTCTCTGAGATGTGATGGGGCAACCTGAGTGTTCAGGTGTGTTTTTGGGTGATGTGACCTAACTGCTGTCTCATCACAGCTTAATTTGCTTTAATTTCAAATTCCGTAATTTGGATCAGATGCATCTTTTATGGAGGTCGCACATCTTGGGAGTTAAATTCCTTCATGCCATGCGTCATCCTGCAGTAGCTTCCTCTGAGCTTTCAGTTCTGCCGTGCTGGTGAGATCGGCAGCCTTGGCCCCATGACAGTGCAGTAATGGAAACCACGTGTATCACACAGTGTCCTTGAAAAGCGACCTACTCCGAGGCAGGATTACCTGCTCTCGTTGCCCTTAACTGCTATCTGGGGCAGCCAGGAGCAGCGTGGTGATGGAGCTGAAAGCAAAGCTGTTAGCTATCAGGCTTCCAACGGTAAAAAGAGCTCAATTTGCAGGGAAATCAAGGAAAATTCCAGAACGGCTTCGTCGCTAATAAGCAAGGGTTACACTTCCCATAATCAGTCAGAAGATGGGGAGTTCTATGCAACGTTGCCAACAAAACCATGAGGTGAATGAGAGCTGGCGGCTGGCTGTACTTTCCACTGGCGATGAGTTAATAATTTGTTTGGGTTGAAGCGCCTTTGTGTCATATTGGAAAAATTAGCAACCTTTCGAAGACTTTCTGCCATAATGACGTGGAATCCCATGCGCAAAGAGGCACTGTGGATGTAATAGATACATGGACAGAAACTCACTGACATGTTTTATGAGAAACAAAAGACTCTTTAGATGCTTGGTTGCTTCTCATCTTCTTGCATCTAAGACATACCAGGCTGGCATCAGGGTAAGATGCAGAGCCAAGGGCAAGAGAACAGTGGCGTGAGGGTAGTATGAATTGATGAGCTGATGGACGTTACTTGTTACTCCTTTGTTAGCGTTGAATCCAAGCTAGGACAGTCACTAGACTGACATGTATTGAGGCTGCATCAAATATGCATCATGTTCCAGCTGTACTACAAAATCTTATAACTATAACCTTTAAGACGCTTCTATACCCATTACAGTGGAGGGTAACACACCCAACTTGGGAAGTGCACCCTAATTGACTGGGAAGTGTGTCCTAATTGACTGGGAAGTGCACCCTAATTGACTGGGAAGTGTGTCCTAATTGACTGGGAAGTGTGTCCAAATTGACTGGGAAGTGTGCCCTAATTGACTGGGAAGTGTCTTCTAATTTACTGGAAAGTGTACCTTAACTGACTGGGAAGTGTACCCTAATCCACTGGGAAGTGTATACTGCTTGACTGGGAAGTGTGCCCTAATTGCTTGGGAAGTGTGCTGTAATTGACTGGAAAATGTACACTGCTTGACTAGGAATTGTGCTGTAATCGACTTGGAAATGTACACTGCTTGACTGGCAAGTATGCTATAATCAACTGGGAATGTACACTGCTTGACTGGGAAGTGTGCCCTACTTGACTGGGCAGTGTGCCCTAATTAACTGGGAAATGTGCCCTATTTGACTGGGAAGTGACCCTAATTGACTGGGAAGTGACCCTAATTGATTGGGAAGTGTGCTGTAATTGACTGGAAAATGTACACTGCCTGACTAGGAATTGTGCTGTAATCGACTTGGAAATGTACATTGCTTGACTGGCAAGTATGCTATAATCAACTGGGAATGTACACTGCTTGACTGGGAAGTGTGCCCTACTTGACTGGGAAGTGACCCTAATTGATTGGGAAGTGACCCTAATTGATTGGGAAGTGACCCTAATTGATTGGGAAGTGTGCCCTACTTGGACTGGCCCAAGAAAGACAAGGTAACTTATTTTCTGGGATTAATGGTTGGATCCCTCTGCCTTGTCTGCGGTGTCACCCATTATCAGATGGAGGGCCCACTGGACCGTGTGAGTTCTGCTTGACAGATCCTGCAGATTGTGCAGTGAGAAATGGGAAGCTGACAGCACGCACATATTGGGGGGGAAATGAGATAATCTATATCCATCATGGGGGGTGATAAGTAATGAGTAACTGGCCATGATAAATTGGGAGAAAGTGCGACAAAAAATATATGAAGTATCATTATTGATTATGTTCGCAAAAAGCCGTCCATGTGTCCTCTTCCCACGTGTACCTGTCTTTGGTTTACCATCGTATGAAGCCTGCTAAAAATTCACCCATTTGTTTAGAAGCTCAAATTCTTGTATACTCCAGTGTAACCTTGACAACAACACAATTTACCCCTTTTTCCCGCTGCTGGAGATTGAATAATTGCTTGATTGTGCTCCATTTTAGATCAATCTGTGTCACAATTAAACAATTAAACAATGACGTTTTAATGCTGCATTTTACGCCTCCGTGGGCCATAATTGCTCTTTCTCCTTAAAGAGCTGCTGAGTTATTCTTAAAGGAGAAACGACGGCTTTTCCTATTGGCCAAACGGAAGCTAACATTACCGACACGTAACTTTGCCTTTGAACATCTCAGGACCAGCTAATCCAAACGTTGGTCTAATCACCCAATCATTTTTTTCTAACTTTGTATTCATGATGAATTTTAAAAACTGCAGGAAAATTCACTCATTTTTATTTTCCCTGATTGCTGTTATGAAATTTTTATATCAGAGGAGAACCAAACGTCCACAGACACACAGTTGGTAGCTTCTGTGGCTAATTGCGTTAATTACAAGTGTGGCACCACGGTGAAATGGGAGGTGGCTATAGCGCAGGAAGACGGAGTCACTTTCAAGCAGCCCTACCCATTTTCACAGATTCTGAAATAACGAGCATCAGAGTTTTTGCTATGCTAGACACAGAACATTTCATGTGTGTTTTTTAATTAATCATTAAAGCTTGAATGGAAACTTTTTCAAATCAAGGGGAGGGTTATCACAATAGTTAAAGTGGAAAACAGGGGGGATCGACCCCCACCCCCCATGGAGAATTAGGACACGAATAAGTCAAGCTGAGTCTTAGTTGAAGGAACTTCAGCGTCAATAAAACGTCCAGCTGTAACTCATAAATCTATGCTATGTCGATAAACAAACGCTATGATTTAAATCCCCCACTGCACTAACTTCACTACTGCCAAGTAAACCAGCAATGGCCCCCCTTGTGGAACCTCAGCAAGCCTAATGAGACCCGCAGACGTGACAAGGTCCCTACATGATGGGACAGGAAGCTCAGCATGTTTTTTTTTATAGCAACAATACATGCTGGTCACACTGGTTATTTGTACAGCCACTGTCAGCCAGTGAAGGTGATGTCCAGTGTGTCCACCCCCAGCAAAGTTACACCAGTAAACAACCACATTATTTAATTATTTTTATTCATTAGTGTCCTTCTGTTTCCTTTCTCTAGGAGTACCAAGCGTCCTGCCGCTGTTGATGTAGCTGTGTTTGTGAAGCATTGCACCCCTTTGATAAAAACAACATGTTATTTAAATAACAGAATGAAGCATTTTCATTTTTATTATATTTGACAATTTCCAAGGCTAACTGGGATACATAACTGTCTAATTTACTGCTTTCCCATAATAAAAAGTGAGTAGGCTGCAATGAGTGCCCTATACTCTTTGTGCCGTTGGGTCAACTAGCATGTTTTTTGTATGCTTGCTACGTTCTTGAGTCTTGTACTAGCAGGCCTGCCTTCTTTGAGAATGACCGTTTTCCATCGCTAAGGGACAACTCGTGCGCTGCCCCGCTTTAAGCTGTGACCCTTCTGGAGAAGTCCACGTAGCGCGATAATAACTTTGCAGAGCCGGATGAGAGTAAACAACGGAAGAACCGGAGGGGAATTACTCTACTAGGAGGCCAACACGGACACTTTTGTAATGGTGCCGCAACGAGGCGTGTAAAGCTTCATAGATCATCTGCTTATTAATGGAAGTAAAGTGAAGTGTGGAATCAGCTCCCCCATTGACTGAAATGGCACCGGAGGGAAAAGCTCAATTTTACTCTCGTAGATGTAGTTGTTTCAGAATGGTGCCCAGTTCAAAATATTCACTGTAAGTGCAAACTTTCTCGTTTCCGGTTATCACCATGCTGTTTTTTGAGTGACGGCAATTTCAAAAAGCTTAATGCTGGAGCCAATGGTACTTATGGGAGAACTGATGTTGTGCAACCCTTGGGATTAATCTATGCTATGAATCATCAGCTAGTCTAGTCCATTTCCGATTGGCTACCGTTAGGTTGAACCAGGAGGTGATTGGCAGAGCATGGTGGGTGTCCAAGCCTCATTCCTCGTAAAGTGGTAGCATGGTGTTAGCATAATGCTAACTGGCAGGTGGCTTTCAATCGCTTTTTTAGGGTCAATTTATGAAGAAGTGAATGTGCAGCAGAACTCACAGGCCCTGCGTAAGACTTCTGCTATGGAAACATGACACTCAGAGCTGATTTCCATGGAGTTGTGATCATGAAAGTTTTGTCTCCAGTTATGTGTGTGTATATATATTGTTGTAATATATATATATATATACACACACACACACGCAATTTTATTGTTTTATTATTTCCTGGTATTTTCACCTATTGAGTTGCTGCAGATACATGCAGAAAGTTGCACTTCTTGTGGACATGATTATTCTCTCTCTAAAGACTCATTCCTCTCTTTTTTGACCCAGACACCCACCCTTTCTGTGGGAAGAGTTGCACTGTAATCTGCCTTCGATTTTACAGCATCTGCACATGTCCTCCATGGCACAAAAAAAAAATTTAACTGCCCTGTGAGAGATTCATTGCACGTTTGGGACGTTTGCGAATATGGATCTTCTGAAAATGTCTTTGATGATACCCTATACGGTCTGCAAAGCGACAATCACGTTTGTGGGATAGAAATTGAGAGAATGATAGAGTATGGGCACACGTGCCTTTTTCGTGACCTAACCCTTGGCTTTGTTTCTCTAGAATGTCCCCCCATGGGACTGGAAACCCTGAAAATAGATGACTTTCAGCTTCACGCCTCTACGGTGAGGCGCTACAGCTTGGGACCGCATCGAGGACGCCTCAACATCCAGGTCTGTACAGGCATGGTCGTGGCCAGCCGGGGGCTTTCAACTTCCCGTGGGCTCTAGAATGAGACGTCACGTGTAATAACTGATTTGTAGGTTAATCAGAACATTGGCGGAAAATGACGAAAAAAATTTTCTGGCATTTGATTTCGTTATAAAATAAAGAAAGCCCTGTTCTGCCATCTGTTTGTTATTCTGCGTAAAGCATAAGCTAACAACACCTATTACACATTGCACAGATGCAATATTTTTCAGTCTTTAATTATTTTACTTGCCATGTCTATAAATAAGTGCGAAGTAGCCCATATTTCTTCCTGTTTGTTCATGGGTATCGCAGCACTAAAGCATTTTACAAGTCCACCGTTGAAAAAACACAGAGAATTGCACATTAGCAAGCATCCTTACTAACAGGAACTGAACAGGGGGACCTGCTCAAACGAGTTTTCTTTTTTGGAGATTGATTGCTTTCAAGTCTGCGTTACCATGGAAACTTCATATTGTGGGTGGTTTGGCTGCACATTAACGGGCCGTATCGATCTGACAAATATCCCATCTCGTGTCCGTATTATGGATCAGAACACGCTTGACATGTTATTTGGTTCCGTTCGGAAGATGTGCTGTACTCCAGTGCTTTTATTTCAAGAAGCACTATGTACCTCTCTCCTCGTTTAGCTTCCATGGCTAAGCTACTGATACAAAGTAATTTTAGAAATAACTTTAGAAATTGTTTTATATATTTGTTCAGTAAGATCAAACCAGCATGCAAAAGTGTTGCATTGTCTTCATATACAATGTCGTTATTCCATTAGCAAGCACTTTGGAATAAAATTGTCTAATGTTAAGGCTTTGAATTTATTTTCAAATCTGCCTACATTCTGAATGAGATTTTCATTTTTCCAGCTAAACAAATAAATAGAAACTGAAACAAAAACATGCATATTTAAGTAAAGGGAAAGAACGAATGAAAATTTAATTACCATCAGTATTCTCTGGCATAGAAAAAACAACATAAAATGTTCCATATTAAATTTTCTTCTCAGGGGTTTTCTTGATGGATTGGACTAAGGGACTATGAGCTAATAAAACTATTTTTAGCTCCTTGTGTCTCATTTTGATGATGTCACTCTGAATTTACCTGGCTGTCTCACATTATGTCTGTGTGATGGAACCGCTGCATTTTCCACACTTTGTATTAATCTTTTCTATTAATTAACAGCAAATTAATTTACTACTGGCATTAAAATAACTGGAGAATTCATCTATAGGTGGGAGAAATAAGGCATATTTGCTCTGCTTGTTCATTATTGGATATTTAGGTGCCCTGTGACAAAGTAAACAGGAACGTTTAAGGAAAATAGCATCTCAAGCTTTTTTGTTTCCAAAATCAAAATCCAAATTTCTTTTCTACGTCCTTAAGATGTATTTCTGTGAAATCTGTTGCTGGAAAAAAATGCCTCAAAGCACATTATGCTGAACATAGAGCAAAGAAATTATTGCTCTGTTGTTTAAAAAAGATGGAATAGGCCTAGCTGTAATAAAATGGGGTAACATTTGTGGGAAGAAAGATTCTTTGTGAGAAAAGTCTACATCAGGATATAAGCTCGAATCCTGTCTACCACTTCTCTCATCTTCTGGAATCAAAGCTCCTGGAACAGATTAAGCTAACGAGTTCCACACGCTGTAATGTGCAGTTTCCACCGACAACCAAACAAACAAAGGTTTCGAGTGTCACGTGTTTGCCTCTGTCTGGAACGTGTCTGTGTCTGCGCTGCGTCATAAAGCTAAGGTCTCAGCTGAAAGGAACTGAGCGGTAAAAATAATAACTCAAACCAATAATGCAGATGTGTTTCAGAATGTGACTGTCAGTGTCAGATACAGGCTCTTCACACATGTTTTAGGCTATTTAAAGAATCACAGACCGAAAGGTTGGTTCTGTAGATTCAAGTAGGACTTATGCCGTAGGACTTATACCATAGGACTTATGCCATAGGACTTATGCCATAGGACTTATACCATAGGACATATGCTATAGGACT
>JAODLC010000045.1:12799865-12830901 GCA_026781145.1 Hippopotamyrus pictus | reverse complement strand
TTATGCCATAGGACTTATGCCATAGGACTTATACCATAGGACATATGCTATAGGACTTATACCATAGGACTTATGCCATAGGACTTATACCATAGGACATATGCTATAGGACTTATACCATAGGACTTATACCATAGGACTTATGCCATAGGACTTATGCCATAGGTGCTTAGGTGTTATGGCATATTGTCCTCGTAATGAATTTTTTTTTGCCGTGCTTGAGTTGAAGTTAAACCCACAAAGGAAGCTTCTGCAGATAACATGTAGGTGTGTGGCAGTCTACCTTTTTACTGAGGTTCTGAATCTTCACGCCTCATTCATCAAGGAACAATTGCAGGGCCTCAAAGACACAGACAGTTCTGTGGGCTGCCTTTGTGCTGTTCCTCGGCCTACTCAGAACCCCTCTTTCATTTTCCCCTGCGCTGAATTGTTACACATCCATTTTCTCTCAAAATATATGGAAGCTTACAGGAAAGCACCTGTTTTGTCTCATAATTTAGATCTTGCCAGTTTAGTCTTTTCCTTGGCAACCTGCAGGCTCTTGAGGAGCCGCTGACAAGTGTTAATGGACTGACCAACGTGGGCCAAAAACAAACTGGTGTAAATTTCCAGCTCGGTAGGATGACTGCGACTATGATTCACACCTTTACCAGCCTCCCGGTCATAGTTGGGTGTGGCTAATATCAGCTGCGTGGGGGGAAGATCTTGGCCCCCACACTTGGCTCACTCCATGGCTGTTCAGCCCCTTATGTCTCGCCCTGGTGCTGCCTCCCTCGCAGAGACTGCCCTCTGTCGCCCCCTACAGGCCGGGATCTATGAAGATGAGTTCTACGAAGGCGGCTGGTGTGCGGGCAGGAACGACCCAATGCAGTGGTTCGAGGTAGACGCCAGGAGGCTCACTAAGTTCACAGGTGTCATCACGCAGGGCAGGAGTTCCCTCTGGTCGTGAGTAGACCATCGTCATGGCTACCATGCCCTCCCCAATACACCCAGAGCACGCAGCCCTCTCGTGGATCCAACACAAGCACATTTTAATTTAATTGCCAAAATATTTCATACAGTTTAGCATTACTCAGTGCACAGGCTTCTCAAAATATATAAGCTGTATATAATTTTAACAGGATCTTTAACATTAATGTAGTCCTTTGGGGCAAATATATTTCTTAAACACTCTGCAGAGACTCACCAAGGATTTGATTCAGCAATGTCTTTTCCATAACATCAGTTCCTTAACCACTGTGCCACTTATTGGTCTGATGTTGATCACTGAGAGATTACATTTCGAGAGTGTATAGTTCAGCAGGGTCTTTATCAAACCACACCACTGTTGGGTCCCTCAGCAAGACCTTTAACCCCAACTCATCCTGAGGCATTGGCTGCTTTGGACAAAGGTGTCTGCTGAACAAAGTAATGTAATGTACTGTAAAGGTCTAGAACCAACAACCTCCCGGCTGCTAGCCTAGCTCATTAACCGCTAACCAACTCCCACTGCACGCGACGCACTTCCAGACACCAGCAGCCATCGCAGATGAATGCCACTATTCTTGTGTGAGTAAATTAAAGCGACCCGGTGATTCAGCTGTGATGTAGCGTGGTGAGTTACTCCTCTCATCAGGCTGTGTTTAAAGACCAGAGAGAATCTTCGGTTCTCCTTGCAATTTCTAGATAGTAATCAGCTACAGGTTTATGCTGGAAATACCCTGCTTTTACTTTCCCGCTAATCACTGTTTTTCAGAAGCTGAGAAATAAGCCCCCCCCCCCCAAAAAAGAAAGTGTTTTAAATCAGCCGCAATCTATGACATTTTTAATTTCTATCCACCTAGCAATCACTGATACATTGTTAATTTATTATCTAAGACAATGGCAATTAAAAATTAGCCTGTGTAGGCTAATGAACAGGAATGCTCAACTTCTTACGCATCTGATAGAACACTCAGGTGCTTTATTCGTCAAATTACTTAGAATCTAATTAAGTTGAACGGTTCATTTGTGAGGAATGTCATAATTATGTTTCCTGATTTTCAGCAACCTGTTGAGAGCTGAGGTTTGTTTCTAATGAGACTTTGTAGTAAGACGCCTTTTCACAGTGTCATTGTTCTAACATCTTCTCTCTGTCCAGTTAATTGATCAAATGTAACATCTGCACATGGCAGCCAGACTTTATCACATATGCTTTGGAGATACCAGCTTCAGGATCTAGTGCTGCAGTGGAAGAGTGCACCGTGTAGTATGGCAACACAACCAGTCACATGTAGAACAAGGAGAGGCGGTTGGATAATCCTGGTATACATTAGTGTACATTATAAGTGTTTCTCTGTCATGTCCTAAAGCACCCCCCCCCCCAGACAGTCCACATTTTTGCTCCCTCCCAACTCCAAGCACACCTGCACCAGGTTCTTTGTTGTTTGATTCACACTATCTGGGGGGGTCCCTGAGTGCTGGGTCAAGAAACACTGGACTAGATAATAGAACAGACTGCCTCTATCGTCTTTGTACAGATGGAGTCTTTGCATGTTCCATCTTACAGTCCTATGAGACACATATTCAGGTGACAGTCAGCCTTTTATACTGCAGCAGTGTTTGCGGTTAAGAACCTGCTCAAGGGTTCAGAAGTGATGCGGTTATATTGCTGGCCATGGCGTTCGAACCGGCAACCTTCCGGTCACGGGTACATGGAATTCCATGCAAAGTAACCAGTCTTTTTTTTCGTACCAGTGCTGTTTCAGATCTGTGCTGATAGTAAGTCGGTACACAGTAAGAAGGTTTGCATCGGGAACAAACACATCAGATGTAAATGTAACCACTTTGTTCGTGTTTTCAGTGATATCCCGCTGATTCATAAGCCACCAGATATCCTTTGATTTTGTCCTTGCTTTGATAAGGAAAACCCCCTAATTAAAATAAATAACTATGAACGTTTGATATTCATATCTGTAATACAAGGTTTACGTTAATTTACATATGTTTCTTAATAAAACAACCCAGCTGAGCTACGATATAACAGCTATGGGGGGCTTTTCAAACTTTCCTTTTTTCGTTTGTTTGAAAAATGTTCTCGGAAGCTGAAGATTTCGAGCAAAAGGCAGGAATCTTGTACAACTATCCGACAGAAAAAAAATTAATGGAAACTGAATTTAGACCAAGCAATTTATTAATAGCAGAAAACGTACGTGTGATCAAAGTTAATCCGAGTGGAGGCGCTGTAGGTGTGGCGAGAAGGTTAATTGATTTGAGGCTTGCTAATGAATGCATTTAGCTACACGAGAATTCCTCTCCCTCTTTGAAACGGAAAAGGTCGCCGAGCCGCAGACGGGATGATGAAGGGAGTCTTTCATCTCGGTTTATTTCTGCCGGTGACTGACATGCCTCTTGTTGGAGGGGCAGCCGCCGTGCCTCCCGTCCATAACTGCCTCAGATGACATTCGTTTTCGACCATCTGAAATAGAAGCAGAGGACACCCAGCAGACCGCATGTACTTTTTCAAATTGAAATTTTCATTGTGAGGATGGGGTTAGCCATTACTCATTCATTAATCAGCTGGGGCTTTTTCTCTTTTTTTTTTGAAGAATTTGTGTCTGGAGATCCCCTCGTTTCCATGGCGACATGTGGGCTTGTCTAGCATCATCTATTCTGTTACAATGGGGTCTGAAAATCTCTCGAGACGAGGTGGAGACTTGACAGAGAATAACCGGTTTATGAGACATGGAGTTTTCCTTTTTGGAATTTGCACAGAATGTGCTGGGGCAACATAGCAAAGGGAACCCAAATTAATAGATGAGAGAGAAAAATGTATCTCAGGGCAATACCTTGGGGCAGAAAAGAAACATCCCTTTATCTGGATTTGGCGGGAAAACCCAAACTAACCATTGGGTTGGGCATAATGGTCTAGCTGGGACTACTGGCCGATTATGAGGAACAGAATACACTTGGGTCATCTGACTCACCTCTTTACACAGCGTGTAGTTAGAGTATGGAATAGTCTTCCTGCTAGTGTAATGGAAGCTAAAACCCTGGGTTCCTTTAAATCAGAGCTGTAAGATTTTAACAACTCTGAGCTATTAGTTAAGTTCTCCCCAAACGAGCTTGAGGGCCGAATGGCCTCCTCTCGTTTGTAAATTTCTTATGTTCTTTAAGTGGTCATGCTTCTCTCTTCTCACACGGTATTGTACTTTAAATTAGTTGTCACCTTGGGGGTGACCTGTAAGGAAGGGCTTTAACGACATGACAATGGACCAAGCCAATTTAGCCTTAGCTGCCATGGGTTTGGTTTTCCACCTCAACAAACGAGCCAAGGAGCAACCCGGTCGGCACGACGCCTGGGTCCGAACGCCACCCCAGGTCCACTCCACCACAGCGGTCCACCTTGTTAGCCCCGTTAGCGCAGGATGGTCATCGTTATAGGTCTGAGTTAAAGTCGTCGTTTCTGCACCAGTATCTTAAAATATATTCCTTGCACTTAACGTTGTTCTCCTTCCACGTTTCTCGGGTTTTTTGTGGCTCCTGCCATTGGGGACGAAAAATTATGAAACTGCAGGAAACCATAGCAACGCACAAAGTATATCACAGAGCCATGCTGCTGTCTCTGATTTGGGGGGAGGGGGCTTCCCCCAGACCATGTGTGACATCCCCCCCATTCTGTCACCCCCCCCAAACAACACAAGCCTGCCCTGATTAGCGAATGGCCCCCTATTGAGTGACCCATCCACGGCCCCTTCACAAAGGCTCTGTCGCCATGAGGGGGGGGGGGGGGATTAATCACATCCCTTCAGTATGAATTATTTACGAGCTTAATGCCACTTAAGCGGCGTCGTCGTTCGACACTTCGATAGCCGCCTTTCGTCTTTAAGTCATCTGCTCAAAATGCAGGTGTGATAAATGGTGCTAAGTCGACTTTAGCATTATCGGAGGGCCGACCAGCTGTCAGGCGACACATGTAGCGAGCCGGCGAGGTCCGCCGTCACATTTAAGTAAGGCATAGGCGCGGGAAGATGTGATGAGAGCTTAAGATGCTGAAAGTTGGAATGACCAATAGAATTTACCGAAGTTCTTTTCAATCATCGGTAGCTAACAACAGCTAACAACTGTAGTCATTTTGGAGAAATAATCATAATGTTGTCTCTGAGTTATTGTGAGATAATTAACATAATGCTATGTTACGTTAATATATAGGTGTTGGTGCGCTGCAGCCATACAGCATTGACACTGCAATTACCACAAACAACCATAGGAGGTGCTGAAGCACCCTCAGCACCCCAACTGGCATTGCTAGTGCTATTGCAATAACATGTAAGAAAACATTAATGGAAAACCTCACAGTTAATGTCATTAACTGGGCCGTGTATTACCCGCCGAACCATCTCACCATCTCTACTGAGGTTCTCGCTTCTGCTTTCTCTCAGCTGCGACTTTCTGCTTAATCTCAACACTTATAATCGTGACGTCATAGCAAAGATTCGGATACTAAGTCCGTTTGGCTGAAGTTTCAGGCATGATCCTAATGGAAAATTCCTTAAAACCAGCCGACGTCTGGGCATTGGGGATCATGTCTGGGGAACGCTGTTGTAAACAAGTGTTGTAATTTTTCACCTTCACCAGCTTAAGGAATCCCCAAAACTGAGGTATAAGCTGTAGGTCTCAATATTTGTGAGATGGTTAGAGAAACTCGGCTGTTTCGCGGCCCAGATGATCTTCTTCAGGCCGGTCCTGGATTTATGGATCACGCATCTACCCAGTTTCCTGTTTCTGCACCCCCCCCCCCACCCGCACCCCCACAATGAACTTCACTTCCCAGCCATCAAGGTAGAGCGAATCTTCAGGGTCAGCAAACAATTATCTGGAAATGCCACTTCTGCCAAAGGAATACTCATTAGCGCATTGAGCTAATTAACAGGAACTGGACCACACCAGACCTCAAGTCCCATTAGCGGCGTCCAGGGCTGGTGACTGTGGATCACGTCGCATCATTTGTGGAGAAGCTTTGGTGCGTAACACGAACAGCCACATACTGTATGTGAAAATGGCAGATTCACCATCATTCCTCCTAGTAGAGCCTGAATTCACAAACTAGAGCTATTTTCCTACAGCCAACAAACTGTAAATGAAAATAAAACTGAAGAACAGAAGCACACATTTGTCTTCATCTGCTCACATCTGTCCTGGACAGTCACTGCGTAGGCCCCCCTTTTCACTCTTATCGTGTAGGGATTTATGTTGTGAGGAATGTCCAAATACCTCGGGCCCCATGGTCGTGAAGACTGCTTGCATGTGTTATTCCCAATGACTCCAAAGCAGAACCAGGTGTGTCGTCAGTGTATGAAGTAAAGCTAATTAAAACATGCTGTCTGCCTGTTTCTTACGGCTAATCCCACAACCCTTCTTAGCTTGCAATATTTTTCTTTCACTAAATCAGTAGCCCGTTAATATCCTGCTAATCGTTGCTCTAGACAATCCATTCATTGTGACTTCTTTGTGTTCCAATGGATCGTTTTCTAAGGAAAATATTTGAAGATTAAAACACAATTAGCTATCAATCTTCTGAGTCATCAGGATAACAGCGCCGAAAATGGTTGTAGAGCGAACTGAATTGTACAGGAGAATTTAGCCAAAATTATGATAATCATTTAATTCCGGTTACTTCCAGACTGCATCGTCTGAATATAAAGCAAACTGTCAACATACAGCCAGAAATCCGGGCCCCCAGGCAGAAGCTCACCTTGGGTGAAACACAACCTCTACTGGCATGTTTTGGCTCCTAATTCATTCCACTCCATTTATGGCACCCCTGTACGCAGTGAACAGAAACACACCACTTTGGTTTATATGGTGTCAGGGTCAGCTTCTGTTGTTCCACTCTGTGTCCCTTCCCCGTTTGGCCACCAGGTGTTGCTGGTCATCCTGTCCCTCCTGTTGTTAGTCTTTGTGTTTCTCCTGCTCCCTGTTGTTGAGCATGCAGTTGCCTGTGACCCCCTCTGTCTTGTGTTTGAACCCCCCCTCCTCTGTTTTTGTATTTTGTTCCTTTTGGTTTCTTTTGTATCAGTTTAGTCCTGTGATTTTGTATTCAGTTTTGGTTTCTTGTTTTGAGCCTTAGTTATGTTTTATCAGTTTTGTTCCCCCCAGTGTTAGATTCTGTTTTCCCATGTTTCTTGGTTAGTTCTTAGTTTCCTTGAGTTAATTATTAGTTTTCCCAAATCTCACCTGCCCTTTGTTAGTCTTGTTACCCCTCTGTATTTAAGTCCATGCCTCTGTTCAGTTCCCCAGTGGTTTGTTAATTGTTGGGTGTCAGTAAAGTCTGTATGTTACTAGACGATGATATATGTAGTTTTTGTTTAGTTCTCTACCTGCCTGTCAACCCGCTCCTGGTGACCTTAATCCTTTTGTTGTTTAGCTTTAGTTATCCCTTTTCAGTTTTGACCCCTCGTGGTCTGGTTTTGTTTTTGTAGTTTTTTTCCTACTGTCTTTCTGTTTAAATAAACCCCATTTTGTCTGGTGAGCCGCAAAAGGGTCATCCACCTTCCTATCTTCCTGCATCATGCCAAGGCCTCGCACCAAACCCGCTCGAGTCCTTAACATAGGAGCAGTTTCACACTGAAATTTCTCTGATGTACTGTAAATGTTAACCCATGATGGATGTGATCTTTGTTGTCATTTTCGTACTTATATGCTTAACATTTCGGAACGACACCCCGATAGGTGATCTTTATGGAGATAGACAGAGCTGCCGTTTCTCCAGTCATCAGCTTGTCATGTACTCTTGGTGCTGAAAAGGCTGAAATGGTCCTCTGAGAATCACACGATCCTGCTGGCCATAAGCTCCCACACCTAAAAACAAAACACAAAAAACCCATATTTATTACTTTTGCAAACAAAATATGTAATGTTCAGTGTTGCAATTTAATAAAGCAGGGATGCTTAATTATCAGATTTCAGTTTAATTTCCCTTCTATTGTATACTTTGTGTAGTTTTTAATATACAGGAAAATGTTACTCCTGAAAAACACCGAATTGCAACTCATTAATGATTACCGCAGTTATTTTAAGTCGGATATTTAATACGACTCAGGGACAGCAAGGTAATTTACGGCGGTACAAGCCCTTCCGCTCTATAAGCATGCACAGGAACTGACATTTATGTCGCGCAATCTTGTTCTTTCTTATTTTTAGTTTGTTTCGGGTACATTTTTAATAGAATATTGTTATTATACCTATCACAGGCAGTCCCCGAGTTATGAACGACATCCGTTTCCTAAATCTGTCTTTAAATCAAGTTTGTAGGTAAGTTGGAAAAATAATAATACAGTACATATAGTAATAATTACGCAGTAAAAAAGTAAAGAACTACATCAGGAAGTATTACATACAGTATGCACCTGAAGTCGACGAACCGCTTAAACCGTGTAATGTTTTCATGCAGGAGCGTCACAAAGCAGCGTGCGCTTTCGTTATTACGATCCATTGTATTTAATATGATTTTTTAAATATTATAAGCGTCATGGCGCGCAGTCCGTTCGTGAACTTAATTTTTTTATACTGACATTTTATAATTGTGCTGGTTAGTATAGCTTTTGAAGTACTACTAATAAATTGTGCGTTAGAATACTTAGAAAAATGATATAGCCAGCGGATCTGGCTGAAGGAGGCTCTTTGTCAGCTGCTGTCCTTATGCTGTCCTTTCCAGAAGTGACTGGGTGACATCGTACCGAGTGCTGGTCAGCAATGACAGCCACACGTGGGTCACCCTGAAGAACGGATCCCAGGACTTGGTGAGCTTGACAGTTTCTGCCAGCCAGCAGTTTGATACGGGGCGGCCTGGGTCTGATTGTGTCCGCCTTGACATATTAAGCAAGGCTGCTCCGCGCTATCCGACCAAACACAGCATCACTGATCACTTTCCGCACTGTGCGCTCCACAGGCGCAGAAGAGAAGTACAGACATATTTTCGCCAGATATAAGGCCATAGATGAAGTAGACAGTGCTGAAACCCAACACAACTAAAACTTTAAATAACAGTGATGTGTCTGAATATACCGTCTATGAAATGTACCATCTGAGAAGTGTTGCGTATAAGAAATAGGCCTACTGTGAAATAATGCACCATAAATCAGAGGAAACTGGCCTGAGTTCTGAAATTTCATTACATTAAAGTATTCAAAATGACCTAATGAGACCGACCAAGTGAGAAACTCAATATTGTATGTGAAATATACATTCATTTAACATTAAGTAAGTTTGCGCTGCTTTTTGAAAAGAACTTGAAAAGATTTCAGTATTCCTTTTTCGTTTCTGGCCAGGTTTTATGTAATTGATTCCTTAGCGGCTCTCTTTCAAGGAATGCGCTACAGAGACGTCGGATGCGGTGTATTTATCCCGCAGCGCTGCGTCCAATTATATTTCGTAACGGTTTGTTGTTTTTTAATTAGAGTTTTTTTGGTCTTGCACCAGTACCCTTGTTTCGTGGAAATCACACACATTTGTTTAATTTTGAGTATTGATTCTCCCCAGACGGACAAGCTTCATCCAGACTTCCTAGCGCCAAAGCGGCTGACTGGCCAACTTCTTTTCGCTTTTAGTGCACTGCCAGATTTAATAAGCAAATTATTATCGAATTAGTTCTTTTTCTTGCAAACACAATACAAAAAATAATAATAATAATGAAATACAAACAGTGTTTAAATGTTGCTGTTTCTCGTCTTTGACGGTCCTTGGCACTGATGGCGGAGATGCCCTGCAGATCTTCACAGGGAACAGGGAGAAGGAGATCCCGGTGCTGAGCGAGTTTCCGGCGCCGGTGATGGCGCGCTATATACGCGTGAACCCGCGCTCCTGGTTCAGCGGCGGCAGCGTCTGCATGCGGGCGGAGATCTTGGGGTGTCCCATGCCAGGTGAGGGCTGGGCTGCCAAAACAATCGGCTATATCTGTATAATCGCTGCTAACGCTATGTACACAGTTTGCAGAATTGTCCAAGATGTTAATGATTTTTTCCTTGATAACCCAGTATCTCCCTTCCAATTCTTTGCAGACCCCAATAATTATTACCGCAGGAGAAATGAAATAACGACCACAGATAATCTGGACTTCAAACATCACAGCTATAAAGAGATGCGACAGGTTGGTTTAGACGGGCACCTCTCTAAAATCAACACATGATTCAGGCTTGCCAGCTTTGGTCAGCTGGCTGGAGGGAGATTTCCAAATCGAGACAAGTCTGTACACATATTTACATGTATACTATGTAACAGTTTTATTACCTTGAAAATAGCCTGTAGGATTTGCAAACAACCCCAACTTTTTAAATGTATCAAATTTTAAGTTTATAGTGGAATATTATAGATTTGCTGTAAGACTTATTGAGTGAGAGTCTGAAAGCGTGAGTGTCACCCCACATGCCTGAGAGCTGGCAACCCTGTGATTCCATGTATCAGTCCTGGGAACTTTTATTTTCTGTATGTCACCAGTTTCTAGTGTTCGTGTCATTTATGAATTTTCCTTCAGCAGTGGCAGTTAAATCATTGTCTTCTGACTCTACTTGGGCTCTCATTCAGACATACAGACTCCTGAATATACGATTCGCCCCACCATTCAGTTATATGGAAACAGTCCAGAACAACAGCATCTGGTGTGATCCAGAGAAGCCGTTTATGTTGCTATTCTATCATTTTAACGTGTTTTGCTTCCTTTCACAGTTACTCGGATTGGCTTCTTTTGCCGCGTTGTGTTGCTCATTTTAAATGCCAGTTTTTTTCTTTTTTTTGAGAAATCGCTCAGTCACACGTTCAGAAATAAGACGAAACGCCAAGACTTACTGAGAATGTTTTTCAGTCGGTGACACACAGTTAACACAAAACTAGAAAAATTAGATGGGGATCATAACATTATGTTTAAAAGTATGCTCGTATTTTTATATTCAAAGCTATAAAACGAATCGTTTGAGGTCAGCCTTTTCTGGATCATTTTTTTATCCATCCAGTTTTGGAGAGAGTACTGATACCCGCTTCCTGACCCGCTGGCCGGTATTTTCCTCCTTTTTTGAGCACGCTTGAGGTTTACTGTGGCGTAAAAGCATGGTAATTGCAGGAAAATTCTACAGGCATAGGGAGGTACAGTTTTAGGCCCCCCCCCCCCCCCCTCCGAACCGCATCAGTTCACTATGAATACCCCATACGTCACATATAGGCTAAGCCTCAGACAAATATAAAAATTAAATGTTTTCCTTTCAAGACAGACCATGCAGCTGAAAATGTGGGTGGGAAAAAGGACTCGAGTATGAGCTCGGCACAGCGTCTCAACAAACCACTACGATGGGGTATTTATTTTTGGGAATGGCTCCAACCCAGTTTCACTAAGTAATGGTCTGCTGGTCTCATTTCACGACGGTGGGGCTGCTCTTCGTCTGGTGGATCGCGATCCGTGAAGCCGCCATCACAGACGGAGCCAGTGGCTGATTAAAACGGCGCTGTGGTAGAGCCGAATTTCGGGCCAAGTCCCGCTGTCCCCGTTCAGACTCTCTGACGTGCCTTCGTCCAGCTCGCCGCTTCTCTGCATGCAGTCAGCTGATTCATCACGTGCCCCGATCCCTGCAGTTGAACTGTTGTTGTACTTTATGGGATCTTTAAGTTCTTAAATAACAGCCACTGGAGTTGTCAGTATGTGGGTGTTCAACATTGTAAGCTGCGTGCGGTAGTTTTCTTTGGATAAACGTGTGAGTCGAGGAAATATATAAAATATATCTCAGTAGCTCTTTGTCATGCACGTCGTGCTTGACTTTCAACACAAAAAAACAGCACTAATCCAAAGCCATTTCTCAGATAAGATATACGGATGTGTATTTTTTTGTCTGTAATTCTGTCCTCTCTAGCGTGCAAACTAGACTAGCTGGATGGTGTGATATTGTTTTACCGTGAACAGAATTGCCATGTTTATGCAGTGAATGCTTTTCTGGAAGAGAAAAGTTTGCCCTCGCGTTCTGAGTCCCAGAAGCTGTCGGGGACATTATGACAGTCATTGGTCTTTTCCACTGACCCTTAGAACACTTAAAACAGTGATGACAGAAGCCTACTTCTCTGGGGGAAATTCCAGGGCCCGAATGACATTCACTCCTGAATCGTCAGCACGAATTTGGCTGAACGTTACCCAGCACCGTGCAGAATTTGTCTATTTTCGCCGAGCGCCGACCTTAATATATTCCAGGTATTGGCACGCAGTGGCCAAGTCTCTCCCCATATCACTGTTTCTTGAAGGCAAACGGACGTCTGAGCTGTAATTTATGCTGTTTGATTATGTTTCCAAAGGAATGCATTAAGTAACTCTCCCTCCATTCAGCAGCAGTCAGTGGTTTGTCAAGCAGGTTACTGCCGTTTTGAAATGGAACAGTTTGTTGCCAGTGTTTGGTTATTTTGATTGTCTGTAGTTTGCTTTGTTTGCCTTTAGGAGCAGGATCGTATGTTATGCTGCATCTTCTTCTGCCTTACTATTGCTTTTGATAGCTTTGCTTCAAAGCGTCCAGTATTCTGTCCAGTCTTCTGTCCCCTCTTCCATCCAGTCTTCTGTCCCCTCTTCCGTCCAGTCTTCCATCCAGTCTTCAACCCCCTCTTCTGTCCAGTCTTCCGTCCCCTCTTCTGTCCAGTCTTCCATCCAGGTTTCCCAAAGACATAATCATAGTTATGATGATTGATTCCATCTAGATTGTGGAAAAACTCCCTCAGAACTAATGTGAAGCCCTGTTCATTTTTCATTATTCTTCAACCAGACATAAAATGACAGAAATGCTTTGTCCAGTACCCGTCCTAAAGAATTAATTGCAGTTCCTCTCAATCTCTTCACAGTGCTTTTGCAGCATGGTTTCCCAATTTATATGAAATGATTTAGGGTAGCTGTAAGCTAGAGAAAGAATACTGTTTTGTTTATTTTTTTATACGTTCTCCCTGTGAAATAGTTTACTTTGCCGTTTTCATCCACTACAGCTGATGAAGATCGTCAATGAAATGTGCCCAAACATCACAAGGATCTACAACATTGGCAAGAGCTTCAATGGCCTTAAACTTTACGCCATCGAGATATCTGACAACCCAGGGGAGCACGAGCTGGGTGAGGAATAGACGATATGAGGAAGTGTCCATTTAGCCAACTAAGTTCACATTCGTTGTTGTCGATATTCGACAGGGGCGACCCGTTTGTAGTACTGCGTACATCTTTACCGGGGTTCCGTGTGTTCTGAACTGCTGCTTCTAGATGTTCCAACTCCTAGATTAAACGCCAGAGGTGACAGAGCTTTCTCAGTCACTGCCCCTAAACTATGGAACACTCTTCCCTTTCATATCAGAGCTGCTCAGACCCTTGAAAGTTTTAGGTCTCTACTAAAGACACATTTATTTGAATTGTCTTTTAATTCCAGTTCTACTTGACATTTATTATTATTTATTTTATAGTTTAGTTATCCTGATTAATTGTAATATGACTTATTTTCTTTTTACTCTTTTTATTTTTAATTTGCTTCATGTTTGTTGCGGGATATTTTTATTATATGTTAAGCACTTCGGGACAGCAAGTGGTTGTCTGTAAATGTGCTATATAAATAAGCTTGAACTTGAACTGATCGGACTATCTTTCGGTCAGGTGAGCCGGAATTCCGCTACACCGCCGGTTCCCATGGCAACGAGGTGCTAGGTCGGGAGCTGCTGCTGCTACTGATGCAATTCATGTGCCAGGAGTATCTGGCGGGAAACCCGCGCATACTCCACCTAGTGGAGGAGACGCGCATCCACCTGCTCCCCTCCGTCAACCCCGACGGCTACGAGAAGGCCTTCGAAGTGGTGGGTTTGGGAAGGAGGTCTGGCTAAAGTCGATGACATCGGGTGGCGCGGTGGTTTCTGGGTGCGGCTGCGGCCCAAAGTTTGGCAGATCCAGTGCGTATCCAGCGGAATAAAAGCGTAGAATTTAAATATTTCTGTTAATTAATATTATTAATATTACTTTTTAATTACAGAAGTTGAAACTTTGTTTTCACTCCGTAAAAAGGGCATAATTACCGGCATCCTGTGTCAGCTGTCCCTACCCTTCTGCCTTCCTGGGATAGGTTCCATACGGGAAGAGCATTACCCAAAAGAGCTAGAAAAGTGACACTTTGATGAAATACTCACTGCACTGCCTGGATTTATGATGAACTATTTGGGAAACGCGTTCATTTATCTGCAGGTATCATGACTGTGTGCAGCACGAGTGCCTTTGGTATGTAGGCAGAGCAGGGAGGAGGTGCGTGTAGTTTGGATATGCGAGTTTGTGGATGAACGTCGCTGCCAATCAGCAGGGCTGATAAGATAGACTGAGGAAATGAAGTCAGGCGTTCTTATCTGACTTTGCTGGTTTTAGACAGAAGGAGCCGTGAATTATGACAGGGATTCGATGGTAATACAGTGAAAATCCCAGCTGAGAGTTTGCTTTTTAGTTATAGAGTGCCGTCACCTTACGTTATATTGTGTCCATATTGCAGTGACATTTACAGTATGCCGCTTTTCCACTGGCATACAGGACCCGACCCGTACCGGCAAGAGAGACTAGTTACATTGCAGTTCCAGCTCGCTTTTCCACTGGCATACAGGACCCGACCCGTACCGGCAAGAGAGACTAGTTACATTGCGGTTCCAGCTCGCTTTTCCACTGGCATACAGGACCCGACCCGTACCGGCAAGAGAGACTAGTTACATTGCGGTTCCAGCTCGCTTTTCCACTGCAGGAGGGTCGGCTCGGCAAAGGCGGAGTTTGGAGAGCGACAGTGACGTGAAACCGAAGCGACGCTTATTTACTGTTCCGAATGGCCGTTCGCAATTTGAAATGTTCGTAAGTCGTTATTCCACATCATTTTAAGGGTATATGCAAGCACAAAGAACTAGGATGCTGGGACTGCACACACTATGCTGCTGCATGGAGGGAGTGGCGGTCAGAAGTTGTACTAGGCGGAATTGGCGCACAGAGAAAAAAAACTGATGTTGCAGAAAGGAAACGGGAGCCCAATGAACAGAGTTTGGACTTACAGTCCTCTTCGTCTGAAGGAGTTGAAAGTTTCTAAGTAGAGGAGCGTCTGTATTGCGATGTGTGATACTACTAACAATAAATAATATATAGAATATGCCTTCTTTTCCTTGAGAAAATCCATGCATATCGAAGCGGATCACTGGGTCTGTCTGATCGCTGTGCATTTCGACCAATCTGATGGTTCGTTCGCGCTCTTGGTGGCAGTAGAAAATTGCCATTAGAGACTCACTTATACAAAGTGACAGAGAGCAGGTCAGGCACCGCAAGGAATCAGTTGATTAACTGTGATCAACCCTCCACTGTCATCCTTGGGAAAGTAGCTGTACAGCCTCATATATTAATTTGACTAACTATTGTTACTAACTCTTGTTGAAAATAAGCTCTTCTATCCATCGGTAATCTGTCACTGCCTACCCAGTACAGGGTTTTGGGGTTCTTATCAGTTGAGTTCTTTTTTAAAATGGACTTATATACCCTGTTTTGGCCAGTCTGTTGAACCTTTATCTATAGTTTTGCCGTTAACCCCTCCATGTCCATGGGCTGCTGTGCTTCCCTGCTGATCAGGGCTCAGAGCTGGGTGGCTGGTCTCTGGGCCGCTGGAGTCAGGATGGCCTGGACATCCACCACAACTTTCCGGACCTGAACTCCATCCTCTGGGAGGCTGAGGTGAGGAAGCTGACCTTGAGGAGAGTCCTCAACCATCACATCCCCATCCCAGACTGGTACCTGGCAAAGAACGCCACGGTAAGTGTGGGGAAGAGCAGGGATTGGGTGGGACATCACATGGTCACATGACCTGTGTCACGTTTTTCGGATATATAACTAGTATTATACATGCAACCAATTTCACAAATCCAATATCATTATATTCCTACACATTGTTTGAAAAATAAAATCAGATTAAAATTAAAGAAAAATAAAAACCGTCCAAAAACTTTGCTTATTTTTTTTTATGTAAAGTATCCCAAGTAATGGTTATTCAGAAATAACCTGTAAAGATTGTAGGGTGGCTTAGATACTTGAGAAAGCTTTTATTTGTAGGCTACATGCGGCATTGAGCTCAGGCCTGTTTGCGTCATGAAATGAACTCGCTTGAAAAGATTGTCCCAGATCTGCTCGGAGGGGCAATGCGGGATGTTTCGGGTCGTAATGACAGCGACCGATCAGACGGAAACGACCGAGCACCCACTCGGAAATGGGGACAGAAATAGAGCGTAAGGCAGACTAAAAGCCTCAAGGAAATACCAATCCACCCCCACATTTTTTTGGGGGGGGGGGCTTGAATTACATCTACACCAGACCACGGAGATGCCCGTTATTCCGTGGACCAGACACATGTTGTAGCTGCGTAACGATCGCTTCGCCGCCCCCCTGTCCCCCGCTCCTCCCTTGCATTTTCGATTATCAGGTTGCCGTGGAGACGCGGGCCCTGATCGCCTGGATGGAGAAGATCCCCTTTGTGCTCGGGGGCAACCTGCAGGGCGGCGAGCTGGTGGTGACCTACCCCTACGACCGGACACGCTTCCGCGGCAAGACGCGGGAGGCCACGCCCACCCCGGACGACCTCGTTTTCCGCTGGCTGGCCTTCTCCTACGCCTCCACGCATCGCCTGATGACGGACGCCGGCCGGCGAGTTTGCCACACCGTGGATTTCGCGAAGGAGGATGGGACCGTCAACGGGGCCTCCTGGCACACGGCTGCAGGGAGTCTGTATATATTCCTCTATAATAAATTACTGTAATACTATAATACTCTAACTTATAATAATAATACTCTATTAATAATACTGTACTATAGTAATATTACTGTAATACTATAACTTGCTGTAATATCAGTGTTTCTCAGCTCAGTCTTTGGGGACCCCCCCAGACAGCCTATGTTTTTGCTCCCTCCCAGCTCAAAACCTGCCTGTACCAGGTATTCGGTGTTTTTGATTGGCTGGGAGCTGGGGAGGAGTGAAAATGTGGACTGTCTGGAGGTCCCCTAGGACTGGATTGACACCTAGAAAATAAAAGCTATCATGTTTATTGTTCCTAAAGCTTTTCTTCAAACCAAACATACTTTGCAGTTGTAGTTACATGGTTACGTAGAAATGCTTTTGCCAAAGAAAATCCGGTGTGGTACCTAAATAAGTAACAGTACAACAGCACAGGTCATCTCTGCATTTTTCAGTTCAAACTTCCAAGCCTGTGGATGTTTTTAACTCACTTTTGACAGCTCCATTTCTACCCCCTCCAGGGGCATTTTGTGGCATTTTTTAAGGTGAAGGGCAAAAAGGAGCCATAATTTATACGGGGCGGGGGGAGGGGCAAGCTTATCATTAGCCAGTAATATCTTTTGAATCGGTGAGTGACAGGAGGGGCCACTCAGGAGGCCAATCAGCTTTCAGCTTGGGCCAGTGCCCCTGTGACCCCGCCCCTGTATCCATCCCTTTTTCAGAGACTCAAGTTCTTACTCTGAATCTGGAACACATAATAAACTCTGTTTGAGATTTGTCCTCTTTCAAAAGTAGGGGGGAATAGTGTGGAATTAGGTGGGATCCTGCCTTTTCTAGAACAAAAATTTCACAAAAATACCGGGGGGGGAGCTGAAAGGTGGTATCAGGCCGTACGGTAAGATGAATTGCCCCTTATTTCCTAGGCATGTCAGAGCCGAATACAGAAGGGCAGGACAGGGGGGCCGTCAAACCTCTGCTCAAAGAGCTAATTAGGCCACCAGCTGGGAGGTAAATCACTGTGTTTCTGACAGGTATGAACGATTTCAGCTACTTGCACACCAACTGCTTCGAGATGTCCATGTTCGTGGGCTGCGACAAATTCCCCCACCAGAGCGAGCTTCCGGACGAGTGGGAGAACAACCGCGAATCCTTGCTCGTCTTCATGGAGCAGGTAGGGGGCGCTCTCTCGACCCGTGCGTGGCCACCTGTTCCCTCTCACAGGCACGTACCGGCAGAAAGGTGGGTTACACACGGTAACACAGACACCACTGTTAGATGGAATCGATAGCTTTACATAACCTTCTAATGCGCTTAATGTGGGAGGTGTGCGGCTTAGTGGGTTTGGACGCTGCGCCACTGATCGGAAGGTTGCCAGTTCCAGTCCCATTGTCAGCAGAGTGATTTCACCATTGGACACGTGAGTAAGACCTTTAATCCGGAGTTGCTCCAAGGGCTTTCTCGAAAACGTACATCGCTTTGCGTAAAAGCATGAAATGGCATCTAATAGTAAATAAAACCTCTAACAATAAATAAATGTAATTCCTCCTGACGCCTATTTGACCTGAAAAACAAGTGTTACAAACATACGATGAAATTAAGAATAACAAAAAAATGGTGCTTTCTGCATTCAGTCGTAGACATATCTATGTGTGCTCACCCACAGAAACGTACACACAGACAAACCCAAAAACAGTCCCTCCCCCACGTGCTCCTGCCGATGCACATACCCGCCCACATACCCCCGACCCCCCCGTATCCTCACTTGATGAAAGCGTTAAGTGAATGTGACGGGTTGATGTTCGTCCGCATGAATTACCGCGCTCTTTTATTCAAGTCGCACTCGTGAAATGCACGACATTCCCAGGAAGGAGATATCCAAGTGCTGTCTGACAGACATGAGAGGTAAACCAGTTTAGCACCAAGTAAACAAAGCATTTAAACGAAAAAGTCGTTCACATATGCTTTTCGGTGACAGAAACACACTGGGAGGGAAGTTTTCGTTTAATTTCAGACGTGGGAGAGATTATAGAAGGGCTTGATTTAGGCTCATTTTGACACCACTATAACAAAGCAATTTTATGTGCTTTTTTTGGCAACATTTCACTTATTATTATTTACGTCTCACTCTTATAATGACAGCATGATTTACATGTTTTGAATGTTTATAAATAACGCAGAGACAGGCTGTTTAAGGTTCTCCAGGCTCCAGGTTTGTGGGTTCAAATCCGGACCTAGAGTTTACATGTTCTGCCCGTGACTTCACCACATTCTTGCGGGAAACCCCGGTCCCCTTCAAAGGGATCCTTTGATTGGGTGGTTTGGTAGTGTAATTTGTATATTGTACGGTTAGGAACCTGTGATTGGCTGGTGTCATGTTTAAGGTACAACCTGTCTATGCTGTGACAGACTCTGGCTTGTCGCAGCCCTAACATGATAAATATATAGTGTGCAGAAACAGCTGTAAGGCCACCATGGATGTTGAGCACTGGGACACCATGCTGTGATAGTTTACATTCTACGATGCGGTTACAGACAGGGATACTCCTGAACTAATATGTCTATGTAAAATCCTCGCTTCCATCTCTGTTCGAATGTAATTAGTCTGTCTGCCAACAAGATGTGAAAATATAAATATAATTTGGCAGTTTAATCGGCTCTGGGGGTCAATAGGACCAAAGATTTCAAATTCGTAGAATATGTTTGTTTAAATCCGAGCTTCTGGTGTTCCTGTGCACAAAGAAAATGTTGTCACACAGTTATTTTCTTAGTCGGGTGTCCTAATTAGACTTGTCACGTCAACAATAATAGAGTAAATGAAATGATTTATTTAAAATGACATCGGAGGAAGAGGGTACCGTAAATAGTTATTGGAGTTTCTCTGATTGAGCTTGTGGATTTGTCGAAGAGACTCAGCCTTCTTAATATCAAAGCCCAGAACATTACAAATCACACTCACGGCCAACTTGCGTGGCACGTAGATTTTTGTATGTCAGTCTTCTCCTGTGGTCTTTGTCTGACCTTCCGGCACGTTCCATTGTAAGCGATGATGCTGGGCATAGGTGACACGGTGGGCTTCCAGAGCATGACTCACTGTGGGGGGGGGTCAGGGTGGGAGGGGGATGGCGAGAGAGACAGCGGGGGGAGGCTTGAGCGTGGGAGATAGGGGGAGTGACGTTTCGCATTATCAAAGAGCAGAATGTTAGCCTTACGCCATCAGAAAGGCCAACAGTCTCTTAGGCCCGGTGGCGTCTGTGACTCACAGTGGTGTCCTTTGACATTAAGATACGAAATGGATTTTTTCCAAGACGTCTCCATCTAACACCTTATACAGCTTTTTCCTCCTGAGGATTCTAGTGGTGATTAGTGACACTCAGCCCATGTAGCTAAAAAAAAAAAAATTAAAAAAAACTGGGGGGGGGGGGTGGCAATTGTTAAGGATTATAACAATAAAAATGAATCAATCAGACCACATTGTTAAGGTACTTCGTAACTTAAAAAAAACAGAAATTCGTCAGGTTAGGATTGAAATGCATCATGTATCTGTTATTCTGTAATGGTAGTTATTTCACTAGTTATTCGTTCAGTTACAGGTTTAATGTCTTATTGTTAAGCATAGGAACCAAAAATTCACAGTTTAAGGCATAAATTGCTTAGCTCTTTGGTGTTTCAGAGCCGTAAATGCCCCCCCTCTCCCCCCCACACCACATTCCCACCCCCGGTGGAGCGCTGTCAGTACTGCAGGCTTTCAGAGACTCAGTGGGGGTGAAATAATGTGTAAAATCTCTTCCTATGAATCTTTAATTTACATTTCAGATGTGCACATGTGTGGCAAGACAAAATCAGACTCGCTGTCTGCCTTAATTCTGATGAGTCATAATGACATTGATTTTTAGTACATGCAGGTGTGCAGATCAACAACAAGGATAAAATGCTGGTTTTATATAAATGTAATGCATCTGCCTGTGGGCTGTCTGGATTGTCTGCCAGTCAGCGGAAGAATGTAACGTGCATTGAGCGGAAACCAGCGTACTGCGAGTGCGTTAACGTGCAGTGCAGAGATAAGAGCGGACAGTGCGTCTGGCTTTTGCGTTTCCTGTTGGAGAAGAAGTCTTTGAGCCTCGAATGCTTGTATAATTATTTTAAAATAAAACGGAACAAAAATACCCCAAAGGATTTAGATGCTGAGAACTGAAAATAAAGGGGGAATGTGTACTTGGAGCTGAAAATGAACGTGGAAAATGAACGAAAAATGGAGAGGAACAGGAGAGGTGTTGATGGTTTGATTTGGAGTGGCTGTTTATTCCATTGGCCTTTTAGGTCTTTTGGCCTTTTGAACCAGACCTCGTTTTCATTAATCCTTTTGGGATGGAAGACGTACTATCCCACAGTCAGGAAGCACGAGTTCAGCAGGGGAGTTGAAACATTGAGCAGCCTGGTTTTACACTGAGGGAGTTGAAATGTGGGTTAGCTGTGGAAACGTTCGCCCGCTCGCCGTGCGACGCCGAACGGAGCGCCGCAATCAGAAAGGTCCCGGGGCGTGGGCGGCGACTGTACGGAGGCTCCTTGTGTTATTCTGTTTCGGCGCGTGTGGTTTCGAATTGCCTTTCCTGCACGTTCGGCATGGAAACACAACAATCTCATGCTGACCGAAATCAGGAGACCAGCTGACGGTGTCACAGCTGAGTCAAAAGACATCGGGGAGGTTTGGATTCTGCTGATGGTGGTGGAGTTTGCCAGCTTTTAAATAACACCTCATTCAAAGTGTATTATTATTGTTATTATTTATTAGTATTATTAATATTCCATCTTCTAGCCACTTACGCAGTCCAGGGTCACTTGGCACCTGGAATCTGTCCCTGGCAGCATGGAGCACTATGGACTGGATGCCAGTCCATCCTGGGGCACGTATACACATCCCCACATGCTACAGGCAACTTGAAGACACCAGTCAGCCAGGCTGCATAACTTTAGACTGAGGAGGGAATCAGAAAACTCAGAAGGAACCCACACAACACGGGAACCCTGGAGGCGTGAGCCGACTGAGATACCCGCTGAGTCCTGTTTGCACCATCAGTCATTTTAATTTATGGTCTTAAAAGTAATGACGTGATTGGCAAATGGGGAACTATAGCGTAATCATTACTCTTAAAGAACAAACTGCTGTTGTGCGCTGCTAATCACACGAGGGTGATTTCAGGTTGCGTTCCTAGTGAGCCAAGACTGAGTCATGTGCTTAACTGCTGAGCCGTCTCCACGTGAATGAGTCAGCCGGTGATTGATGAGGTGCAGGGAGGATCGGGCTAAGGTAGCCCAGCCGAGGCAGTGACGCAGCCCATTGGCGCTAAACGGTACCTCTCTTGTCCAGGTGCATCGTGGGATTAAAGGCGTGGTGAGGGACACGCAAGGCCGGGGGGTTGCCAACGCCGTCGTCTCCGTGGAGGGAATCAACCACGACGTCCGCACAGGTCAGGCGCAGACACGCTGCAGATGCATCGTGGGATTTTCGCTCCTTCAGAGGTAGAAAGTTCAGGTTCAGAAAGTAAAAATCCAGACTAAGATTTTGTTTCAACCAACCAATCTATTATAAAGAGTTACATTCACAGAGTACTCAACTGGGTGGTTGGAACAAAATCTTGGTCTGGATTCGTACTTGAAGCTCCTGAACTTTCCACCTCTGTGCTCTTTCCTGTGGCCTTCGTTTGTCATCAGAGTATTCACAGATAAATATTTACCCAATATAAAATTTATTATTAGCTTCACGCTAGCAATAAGCTACAATAACATAATGATAATACATCCTCCTGTAAATGACCAGATCATTCCTCATTACGAATACTTTGTAAAAAACGATTTCCTCATATTATTATCCCAAAAATATAATACTAGTGTTCATACGCCATGGTAATCCAGTCACACTAGGCTCTGCTCTTTCAGGTAACGCCTCATTAAAGCTGATCTCGCCTTCCCAGTTGTAATCTGAAGTGAGGTTTTCCCACTAAATCGCATGTGGCTTTGATCACGGCATCACTGTTTACAGGAGCGAGTAAATGTTTGGGTCCGAGAAGGAGGAGGACACAGGGATCAGGGGTGCGACTCATAAACAGGCCAAGCTCTGAGCACCGCAATAAAGCAGCTCACAAAACCCAGCGTGGCGATGTGACGCAGTGTGGACCGCCAGAATGCGCTTCATGCACGCAGCATGAGCGCATGCCGCACCGGCACGCCGAGGAGACGCGTGGGCACCCGAAATGCGAATCTGCAAGCCGTGGTGCGGATTCCAGCTCCAGATATAACAGGGGGGGTCGCTGTCCTCTCGCTGATTCAGGACGTGCGGCCAAATCGCATCTAATTTGGAATCACTATTATTAGCTCTTCGGCGACGAGTTTCTCGCAAGCGGAGGCCAAGAACAAAGCAAAAAGCAGCAGCCATCGTGCCAGCCGGGCCCACGTCAACGCGCCGGTTTGCGAAATTTCTCGGTTTGGCTTATTTTGTACCGAGAACATAAAGTACCGGTTCGAGGCTAATGAGCCGCGTTCGGCTTGTGAAACGCAACTTTAAAACCAGAATTTCCCCGTTTGGCCTTGAGCTTTGATTCCATTACAACACTGTGAAACAGGACATTGAGTTTCACAGAATTCCACTCGCCCATTGTACATTCTGGAGGGGCACAGGAAGCCCTTTTGCAAGTGTTTTTAAGAACCCTGAGGGATTACTATGTATTCATAGTAATAGCACTAGCAGAAGTATTACCAATGTCAGGAACGGGAAGGGAAAAGACAACTTGGGAATCAAGTTTGGATGTATGCAGAAATCCTACAGTTGAACCAGCTTTAATAGACAAGAATTGAGTCAACAAACCCCGGTTTGAAGAGAGATACGTAATTTAAGACTTGTTTACATTATTACGCTTGAAGGATTTGAAATTCACAGAGGTTTCATTACGTGGAATGATCAGTATGCAAAACGATTAAGTGCAATGAAATTTGCACGGCTCCGGTAAAAATAAAACGGTAAACATCTTTCCGTGCCCTCCCACGCGCATGCTGTTGGCTGCAGAGCCCCCGTTTCGCGTCCGTTTTATACCTACCTCTCTAATGGAGTGTCTTCCGCTTCCTTGACTGGACACCCCTGAAAGTCACATGAGCGTCCGGTCACATGACACCACGTGAGTCGGAGAGCGGCGACACCTGTGAGGCGCCTGGCCCCAGCGTGTCCTCACACCCCGGGGGGGGCTGCCTGCGGCGCGTGATATTTGTACGGAAAACTGTTTTGTTTAACAGAAGAGGAAAGGAAGTAAATAAATGAACCCTGATTACACTGGGCAAGCAGAGTGGATTAAGCAGCCCAAACAGCTGTTTCTTTTCAGGCTTTTGGATATGCTATTGACAATGTACCATTTTCAATATTAAATATGGATTAAAATCATTTGCGTATCGAGTGATTCTCACCTGTTTCCTAAAATAATTTCTGTCGTGCAGCATATATTTGAGTTAAATGCCTTTTTATGGCATAGAACTGACGTTAGCAGCCATTTTCCACAATGATCATAGATCTCAAAATAACTTTTAGAGAGCACATTAATTTAGCCCAAACGCTGTTGTATGTCCTGTTTTTTACATCCCGCCAGTGTGATTAGATGTCAGAGCTGGTTATGGCCTCCGTAAAGAGATGCCGGTAATGACAGTCCCTTGGAAGCCAGAACGTTCCGAGCGACGCTTCACCTATTAGCGTCCTTGCACGTAGCAGGCTCTCCTGCTCTGGTAGAGGGAGCGGCCCGACTCGGCCAGGTACACAGAGTTTTCCTTAAGAGTCCAAGAAAGCGAAAGAGGCAGGGAGAAGAGGATAATGATTCATGGACCGCCAGAGAAGTTCTGGTGACACGAATTAGACGATTGAAAAGTGTATCCCGAAACAGGAGTTACCGTGCTCTGCGTGTCACGTTCATGGTCCCGTGTGGTGTAACGAGGAAAGTAACGTGAATAATAAATGATGATTCATACTGTCTGCCATCAATAAAGGATACTTGGTAGATAGTCGCTCTATCATGACTATTAAAACCCAACTTTGCCTCAAAATGTCCCCCGGGGAGCAACTGCAGTGGAGTCAGAGTTCCTCTGTGCCGGTCTCTGTCTCGTGAGACCTTGCACGAAAGTGTCAAGGTGCATGTCAGATGTGAAATGCAGACGTGCGGGGTGAATCAGAGAGCCCAGTCTCCAGCCGCCTTAATGACAGAGTCTCCGTTTTTACATGGTCTGTCGCTTAGACCAACGATATTAATAATAACCCGAGAGAAGAAAGGGAAACTGTGCTGAGGCCTGACTGTACTGTTTCTTAGATGAAAAATTAGATTACTGCAAGATAGAGATTTATCGCTTTGACTCGTATCTTAGATTTGACTCTTTGACTGAGGAACAGTCCTTAGGGCATTTTTAAAAGAGCTTTTTGGAAGTCTCAATCGTTACTTTTACAAACCTCCAAGAATTACATTACCATTGTCTAAAATATGAGTTATAGCTCACATGGCTTGAGTTTATATATGTGTGTGTGCATGTGTGCTTATCTATCTATGCTTATCTATCTATGCTTATCTAGCCATGCTTATCTATCTATGCTATCTGTCCGTCTGTCTGTCTGTCTGTCTTGGCTTGTTAATTTTCCCAATAGAAATTTATATGTGGAAAAATATATTTCATTTAGAACGATCTGTCCACTGAGGTATCAAAACACAGAATTTTCTGTTAGGGAGGCAGGCAGTGTGAGCGCGACTTGTTCCCCATCGGTCTGCTTCATTGTCAAGGTAACATCTGCTCATCTGCTTCAGATAGAACCTCAAGCCCTGTTCGCACAACTGCCATGCTTCACCATGGTGACCATTTAATATTTACTCCAACGTGGAGCACTGAACTCGCCGCGTCGGCGGTTAGGATTCGTGGCTGTCCGGGAAGCACCAAACCCTATCCAGAAAATGCTAATTTGCGGCTAGCCGGTGTGAGATTAACCACCCCCTCCCCCGCTGGAACACAGCGACAGGGATGTTCACGTTTGACTTTAGCTCCCCCCGCACGCGATGCCATCCCTCAGGGGACGCGAGGTGGGTGAATCCAGTGTGACGGCACGCTGTGCTATTTTTAACATCCAGGGAACACACGCAGTGTACCTGAACCCCTGCAGTTTTATTAAAGCTCTGCTATTTGTCACTTTGAGACACTGTTTTGTCATCATTAGGGACTCAGATGTGACCTTCTGGTCCCCGGAGTTTATTTTTAATCTTTTTTGTGGGGGAATCCTTCTCGTGTTGGCTGTTTCTTTAACTGAGTACCTGACAGTTTCACAGCAGCTACCGCACTTGCACTAATTAGCCATCGGGGGGCGACAGTCTTGTCGCCGGCCATGCTGAATGATTGGGGGAGGGGTGGGAATGCCTGGGGACTTCATCAGACTTGACTACTTACCGTCCGCTTTCTTAACCCCAGCCAGATAGGGCCCCAAATAACGTCCGTGGGAGGTGCTCATTTCATATGCTTTACGTTCCGTAGGAACTTGACCCGTAGGGCTTCCCTCGGCTGTGGGGGACCTGGATTCCCACCTCGCTCCTGCAGAAAAAGGCCACGTCCGTCTCTCGCCCCGGCTGCCGCGCAGAAATGAAGAGCTCTGGTGTGCAGGATGTCTGTGAAGGGCAGTGCTCCCGCTGTGCGGTGCTGTAATTATTCTCTTACAAACATTTATAAAATAAAAAAGGACAAACCAAACTGCCACTTCCACACCTGCCTTTTTTCTCTGAAGGCGAGAAGCCGCCCAAGCGATGCTTTTACGGCCGTAATAACAGCGTACGGTGACTTGACAGCTTCTCCAAATGGGCTTCAAATAGCGACAGAAAACCTTTAAAATCTGCCCCTCTCCTCCCCTGGCTTTCTTAGTCTCTTGCACAGCCACCTTTGGGCAGCAGAATTTAAAACAATTAGGATGTATTTTTTCCCCGTTTTTGAAAATTTCTGAAAATGCTGTAGCTGAACGAGACTCGCAGTGGTGCATGAGTGTGCAGGCCAGGCTGATCAACTAATTGTGCAGTTTGGACCAGGAAACGTGACCAGGCTTGATTTCAATCTAGTTTTGAAACTCCGGGGGAATATGCAGCCGTAACATGAACAGCATTCCTGCTGCCGTTCATTCCCAGCTTCCTGATCTCACTTTGCCGGCTCTGACGGGACTGACGGGACCAAGATATGTAAAATCTTTATTAGTAGAATCAAAAACTGTATTAGATTACATTTATTTAGTAGACACGTTTTCCAAAGCAACGTACAATTGAGGATCAGAGAGCAGGGTCACTGGATATGTTGAGATTAAATGCTTTGCTCAATGACCGGTGACGATATCAGTCATACTACAGCCATGGGATTTTAACAGGCAAACTTCTGCTCATGGGCACAGAGAGTATTAATCCACAGAGGAACATCCACCGAATGACATTAGAACTCATATTGAATAGTCATAGTAGGATTAGCATGTTAAATTACTTTTTGCACTAATATACTAACATGCTGATATTACTGTTTTTTATTGCCAATATGCTACTATGCTAATATTACTGTTTTTGTGCTAATATGCTAGCATGCTAATATTACTGTTTTTGTCAATATGCTAGCATGCTAATATTACTGTTTTGTGCTAATGTGCTAACATGCTAATACATCCATTGGAAACCGCTAGACTTTGTAGACATTGTTTCTAAATGTAACACATGGACAGTAATTGATAAGTGGTCCCTTGTGTTCTCAGTGTTGACATTTATAGCTCAGTCGTTCTGTCGGTTTGTCTGTTGCCTGACCAGTGGCCGACGGAGACTACTGGCGTTTGCTGAACCCCGGGGAGTACAAGGTGATCGTCAGGGCCGACGGCTACACCTCCACCAGCAAAGTATGCGAGGTCGGCTACGAAATCGGGGCCACGCGGTGCGACTTCGTCATCACCCGCACCAACCTGTCACGCATCAAAGAGATCATGGATAAATTTAGCAAGCAGCACGGTGACGGCCCCCTGCCTGTCAGACGGCCGCCGCAGCCCCGCCCACAACGACGGCGTGGGGCATAGGCAGGGGGACATGCCGCGTTTACTGGGACAGACTGGACCCATCATCGTAAAGGACAGGGAAGCTGACACCAAACTTCCCACCCACCCCGACTGGGTTTCTCAATGATTTTATGCAAATCATGGTAAGACCTGTGGAAAAAACGTAAAAAACAAGGAAATCCGTATGTAAGAGCTGTGTCTTTCGAAAAGGTGAAATGCGTCTTTAAAAAGAGACAGTTTCTACCCTTTTCTTTAACCCTAAAATACACATTCGTATAACATTGCTTGTTACAGTAGCAGAATGACAGCTATGGTGAATGCCAGTCCATTTTTTGTGGTTCCTTGCCCATCCTTCCAGAAAAGTTATCATGCCTTCAATCTGACGGATACATTGTCTCACACAAAGCTTACTCCAAGCATTTACAGAACTTATTAATTGATGTACTGGATTGAATGCTTGAAGAAGAGTGAGACAGTGGCTGATGCTCCTTACTCACACACTGATTCTGACCATAGTTTGGCATTTGCTTAAATGCATGCCCTGTTGTCATCGTGAAAATTAGTTCATATACAGCCATTGCACTGAGATGACATCAGTTCAAAGGGTGAACAGAAAAACTGAAATCTGCAGTATCCAGTTTCCTTGTGATTGTCTTGTATGTTTCATGTAACACCTTGTGAGTTATAACAAGGTGACTACCAGCATCTATCATTTATTACAAAAGAATTAGCCCCTCCCAATCCCGTCCCCTGTGATTATTTATCAGAATTATGATACTTACAGAGACCAGAGACGTATCTTTAAGTCTAAGTTAAGATTTCAGACGTACTTCTGTACAAAGGTGTCTTTGTACTGAAATGTTCTTCTCATTTGTGTCAGTTTATTATGTATGTTGTTCACAACTTAATTTATATTCACAGTATAAATAGTATGATGTATTCATTATGTAAAATATGTATTGTCTATAACGTTACTGTTTTCAAATCTTTAACAAATCCGAGCATAAATTAGCAGCAGGTAGTCTTGCTGTAGCTAGGCTGGTTGTATAGTATTAGCTGTCTGGGGTTAGCGCCCTTAGCTTCAGGACTCTAACAGACGATTCGTCTTGAGTCCTAGAATATCCTCGACCGTATCTCCAAGATACAGAAAACCTTTAACAGGAAATTCAAGAAAAATGCCGAAAATTTATGTGCATGTAGAGAAAATATATATAAAAAGGAAGAAAAAATTGGGAAATGCATCCTAGAGCATTCAGCTGTGGCATTAGTCCTCAGATATGTCTCATTTTTCAGAGGGGGAATCATTTATTCTGAAGTTGGTCTAAGATATAAGCGACAGAAGGGCTTGATGAATGATCGTCTTATTGTCATACTGAACAGTACTATTCAATTCTACGTGTTATATGCAATAAACATTTTATACACATCAACAATATCCAGAAGCTTATGACCGTTACTGATCCTTCCATCTTTCTGTCCGCTTTCTGTGTGATTTTTTTCTGTTGTTCCCTCGGGTAGAGGAATGCAAGCTGACTCAGTGGATGTCCCCACTCTCATTCCAGTTTGTGCCGGATATTCGGGGTCCTGGCTCATATACGTTGCTCTATATTTGTCTATTTTCTGCCCGTCGGGCGGCTTCCACGGGGCCCTGTGTACCGCACTGCCGGAGGCAGGAGAGCCTAATTGCTCAGGCTCTGGCGAGCTGTCACGGTTGCCTGCTCGCGAAGGGAAGAAGAAAAAAAAAAAAAAGCAGAGAATCGCCCACATACGCCTAGTCACACAAGCCCCACAATTACTGGAAGGCCTCCGTTCCGGAGCGACTTCATTGTATCCCTCCGGGGAATTCAAAAATAAGAAACACCCCGTACTCCTATCAAAAAAAAAATGGTAATTGGTTACCAATTATCTTTTCTTGGCTTTGTTGAGTCATGGGAGGGTGGTTTTTAAAGGGGGGTCGGGGTTTAATTTTGGAAAGCGGGACATTTGTGAGAGGGAGCGTGAGTGGGGCGTGGCGGCGGTCCGGTCCTGCTTTTTATGAACGCTGAGTGTAATCATGGTGATCCCACACGTGATACTTGTGCCTGTCGGAGCATCAGGCACGCAAGGGCTCTTCCTGGGGCTTCCCATCAGGGGGCGCCGTGTCTTTTTTTTGCAATGCTGATTTCCTTTATCTCCTCCGGGGCACTGCCAATTTCGCTCATAGCAGCTTTGCTTTTTGTGGAAGAACAACCAGGAGATTCCGCACTCTGAAGACGGGCCAGGAGTCCATGTGGGCCCCTGTCACAGCGCCTCCTACAGGTAGCTTCAGAAAAGGATATACAGTAGTTTTTGATATACATGGCAGCTTTCACTAAATTTACCTAACTATTTACACTTTCAAAGTGGGGGAGGGGAAAATTGTGGTAGAGTTCAGCGATAGAAATGATGCTGACAAATTTGACTCAAATCCCCCCCCCCCCACTAGAGGCTAGAATGGTGGGTCGGGGGAGGGTTATGCCGTCTTGCCCAGCCTTGCCACTCTAATGCCATGCAGATGTGCAGTAAGACAGAGCAGAGAACCTGAGCGACCCCCCCCGAAAGCGGTTCAAAGGACGACGGCTCCTCAGAAGCTCGTCCAGCCTTTGAAACAGACACCGGTCTGCCAGCATCACATACGCTTAAACAGGCGGCCGCCCTCGGACTGGACTGATCCGCTCGCGTCAGGGAAACACATTAGACACGCAGATGAGTCAATGGACATCAAACAAGAAGAAAGATCTCACCACGCACCCACAGATGAAACCAGATAAATCATTTCCAGAAAGTAATTCGACAGAACGTGAATAAATAACAGGCACGGGTTAAGAGTACAAAAAGCTAAATGAAATACCACTTCCTGGAATCTAATAATACCAGTCAGATACCCAGGTAGAATCCTGTGAAATACATGGATGTATAATTTTTCACTAGAATTGATGTGACCTCAGGAACAACAGCCTAATGTTTTCAGTCTGTGAGATTATCAAAACCTGTCTAATACAGGCGTCAGAATAAGCGGTACCTTACATTTTCCCCACTATCCCGTGTGCAAGTCATTTTATTTAATTATTGCTACATTAGAATGAAAAACACTGAATATGTTAATAAACAGGTGTGTGTCTGGGGGTGGGGGGTCTGCTCCAGGCAGGCCCACCATTTATAAATCCCAGACCTGGGACAAAATTTCTCCAAAAGGGCCCCCCTG
>JAODLC010000045.1:12755055-12768736 GCA_026781145.1 Hippopotamyrus pictus | reverse complement strand
CTAATGCTATAAGATCTTTAGCTTACTAACGTTAGTTTTGCCTAGCTTGCTCAAGATGTTTCTTACTGGTTGTGAACTAAGGACCTTCCGATCACAGACACAGCACCCTAAACCGCTGAACCCCACATCACCCCCAAAATAAGTGATGCTATTAGCCTTTGAACCAAACCTTCAAATCACATCTCAAATGCTTGACTAGAAAGATAAGGCGCTACCCATTGTATCACAGAGCCACCCAGGGATGCAAAAACATGAACAATATGATGTAGGAACTTTCATTTACTCTCACAGTTTTTTGTACGCTAGTCTTGTCCAAAGCGATGTACGAGCGTTTTGCCACCTTGACCACGTGCTCTGTCGCAAACTCGATATCCTAACATAGCTGGAGGCCTAAGTCTAGTCAGGAGGAAGTTAAACTGACCGAGGGGCAGAGAGTGTCAGCCGAGTGAAACATACAGTCATTAAATAATGACTGCCGGCTCTGACACCATTTTCACAGCTAGTTTATTGTTGCAAGACAGTCCAGAAAAAAATAGCGAGTTACAAACTACATGGGTCAAAGGGAAATAATCAGGCTACTATGAGAAATAGCAGTTCATCTCTGCATTTATAGAGTGAAGGCGCTGGGGCCTGAAATCGCCTCTGCCTTTATTGGTTTTATCTGGTCGACCAAATGAGCGAAGCATCTGGGACCTTGGGCACACGTCTCTGTCCGCAGATGGGGGTCGCGGTGGTACTCATGGCTCTGTGAGGCTTGGTGGGTGAGGCCTTTGTTTCTGTGATCAGAAGGCCAGTCTGAGCCCTGACCTCAGCAGAATTGTTGCATCTCAGCTGGGCTCGTGAGCAAGACCCTTAACATGCCGACATGCTCCATGGGAGTCAGCTAAAGTAGCCTGATCATGTGCTTGGAGCCGAAGTTTCACTCTGAACTGTGTGTGCCTCAAAAGGTGACGGGATATGTGTGTGGGGGGGGGCATTCCAAATTACTTGTGCAAATAAAGAGTCACTTAATCTTTTTCCATTTTGCGTGGTTTAATATAGTCTATCGTATGATGACTCCCTCATGAGCAGAGGCCGACATTTCAGGTCCAGAAAGTAAAAATCCAAACCTGGATTTTGTTTCAACCACCCAGCTGAGTACTCTGTGACTGTGACTCTATATGTTCAACTGGTTGGTTGAACCAAAATCCTGGTTTGGATTTTTACTTTCTGGACCTGAAATGTCCGCCTCTGCTTGCACAGCCCATCGACTTACCTTAGAAGCTGCTAGAAGCCGCCTGTCTGGGCTGTGAAGGTGGCTTCTAATTAGACCCCACTGGCACTCACCCCCCCCAATCCGACGTTAAGGAGCCCCTGCTGACTTCTTCAGATCTCCCCAGCGAGACTTTTCTGGACCTCAAGCTATTTTCACTAATACTTTAATTTCAAGACACTTGTTAAAAGTAAATTAGACGACTCATTACAGACTTGTACTCCTCTATACTGGTTCGTGATGAAATGGTGTGCATCGGGAAATCTGTCACCAGGTTAGAACCACACTAAACAGTACCAGAGCAAACACTCCTTTTGGGAATCTGATGCATCCCATAACCACTGTGTCGCTGGCTGTCTTGCGCTATCACTCCCTGTTGGATAATTGGGTATCAAACATAGCATCAAACATAGTGAAATCCAGGTTACTACTAAACAACTAAATATGATGCATTGTAATCTCAAGGTTTGTGGCAGTTTTTTGCTGATGGGAGTCTTGCATTCACAAAAATGTTCTGAAGGCAGAATAAAAAATGATTGGTTCAGAGAGATAACCAATCAGATTGTAGAGGAGGTGGAACCAAGACATCTGATTGGTTATCTCAACCAATCATTTTTTTGTTCTGCCCTAAGACCATTATCGTAAAGCTCTTGTACAGTAAAACTCCCATGAACAAATTTTTCATGCTGAATATTCATGGTTCCCTGAGGATTATGGGAAATCATGGCCTCCACCTCACTTCTGGGAGCTTCTAGTTGTGAAAAGTACCCCCCCCCCCCCAGAAACATGTTGGTATATGACAGATTTGCCAGGGGGAAGGACAAAACGAGGGGGCATGCTCAATAAAAAACGTGTGATCACAGACTCTGGTGTTGTTGTTGGATGCCGATCTCTGGGTCGACTTTTTATTCAGATGTACAGCAACTCAGATGCTTTCATTTAACACGTTTACGATTTGGTTTTATTTTCTTTTTTCCACCTGTCCGACAGCTTATCCAGCACAGGGATGGGATGGGGATGGGATGGGGATGGGAATGGGAATGGGGTTGGGGGGTAGGATGCCAGTCCATTACAAGGCATATTCACACATTGACACAGGCATAGGCAATGGGACAGCATGTCACCTGCTTGCATATCTAAGGACGAGAACCCAGAGGCAACTGAAACAGGAGAATATTTAGCCCACGGTTAGTATTTCAAGGGTCAACCCTGGAGGCTTGAGGTTAATGTTTTATCCAGCTGGATACATTTTGACTCAGCAGTACGAAGTCAGAAAACAGCCCTTTCCTAACCCGCAATGTGACTGGGAAATAAAAAAAAAAAACAAATAATAAAGCAATATCAAATATTGTGCTGGATAAATTTGACAAAACTTAATTGACGTGAAGTCAAATCTTAAAAAAAACATCAGAGGTATACAGGGACTTTGGAAACCCGCTTCAATGACACACATGACGGGAAATGCTTATTCAGGGCTGCCAACTCTCATGCATCTTGAGTGACACTCACGCTTTCGGACTCACTCTCACGCAAGAAATCTTATAGCAAAACTGTTATTCCAACGGACATCACAAGCACTGGGGTAGTTTGCAAACCCTACAGACTATTCACAAGGTAATAAATCTGTTGCATACATGTAAATGCGTGTGCATGTGTGTGCAGACTTGTCTTGAATTGAAAATCTCACTCCAGCCAGCTGACCAGAGTTGGCAGCCCTGGCTTATTGAGGTCGACAGCAGCTACAAGGCAGTTCAGCTTTGCTCTCACCGGGACGGCAGTCAGGTCAGCACTGGTGATTTTTCATTTTAAGGACTCGGGTGCCCGTGTTCGGCCGCCCTGGAATGGTGGAGGGTGCGTGGCGAGAATCGCATTCCAGTCCATCTCATCTCTCACTTCTATACAGCGGCTCGACTATAGAGCGGCAGCAGCAGAACCAGAACTGTGAGCCTGGCAGGTAGAAGGGCACAGAGCTGCTTCAAAGGAAGACCATCCATCCATTGCTAGCCCTGATTGCGGGGGTGTGGAGCCTATCCTGAAAGCTACAGGCGCATATTATTATAAAAATGAACATGCCAGTATGGTAGTAGCTACAGTATATTAAAGCAGCAGCAGTAACTAAGGCTTTAAACTCACTTGTGTGAGTTTTACTTACACAAAAATGTTCTGAGGGCAGAACGAAAAACGATTGGTTTAGTTGCTTGAACCCACCTTTAGTTGCTTGAACCCACCTCCTCTATAATCTGATTGGTTATCTCTCTGAATCAATCACTTTTCATTCTGTCCTCAGAACATTTTTGTGTAAGTAACACGCCCATGAGCTATAAACTCAGGGTTTTAAACTGGAAATCTCAAGTGCTTCATGTCAGACATTCTTGTATGTTCAGACCCTCTTGTGTGTGTATAAATCCCAGCAGTGTTTGGGGATTCTGAGATTTGAGCAGAACATCATTAAACAACCTCGGGTCCGGGCCCTGGGACAAGTCTGGGAGTGTGGGGGAGTGTTTCATTAATGTCTGGAAAATGGAGGCAGTGGCTGCGAGTAGAGTCAAAATTTCATGAAGGGGAGGGACTCTGGAGTTGGGGGTGGGGAGTTGGACAAACTCCTCTGCAGCTATCGAAGTTTAGAAATTAAATAAGGAAATTGAATCTTTTTACCAGAAAAAACCTTTCAGACTTACTCATTTTGGAAGGGTGACTGGAATCATCTCACACAGAGATGGGTTTATTAATTGAGTTACAGAAAACGGGAGGAGAAGAACTCAGAAAACAACAGCCATTTTGGCTTCAGGACAGGAGCAAAACTCAGGTGTACAGGTCTAGGGAAACAACAGGGAAGCAGACGGCATGTTCTGGGAGCGTACCTGGGGGACAAACACACAAGTGCATTTCATGTCATTGGTAAATTAGGCTCTGCTGTCTGACCGGGCCTCCCGCCTGACTGAGCCCCACCTGGGACATTCATGGTTCCTCCAACCAAGTCTGGAATTCGCCAGACTCCTCTGTGCACCTCACACCTCCGAATTTATCCTGACATTCCTCAAAACAGCTGGAGAAACTGTCTGCCACCCCCACCCTGCCAAATAATCAGACGTATTGTAGCCGCTATTATCATGCATATATTGCAACAAGAAGCATCTTGCGGCAGCCATTTGTCGTGTGCGAGCTGTTGTGCAACAATCTAATACACAGTATACAGTAAATAATTCAATTAAAACCAGACTGAGTTGCCAGTTGCAGTTAAAATGTATCCATATAGGGAATGATTCTTCATTTGTGACAGCATAGCCATCCATTTTCCATAAACACTTCTCCCGTATAGGGCTGCGGTGACCCCAGAGCCAAGAATCACAGGGCGCCAGGCGATTCAGAGACACCCCATCACCGATCCGCAGGTTTCTGGTCTGAGGAAGGAAACCAGAGTACCTGGCAGAATCCCATGTGGACCCGGGGAGTGTACGCCAACTCTCACTCTCGACGGCTGCAGAACCACCCACTGAGACTGTCTGACCCCTCTGGCATTTATCCATCCATCCATCCAACCAGCCATGCTGCCAGGTATCCAGCGCAGTGTCATGGTGGAGGTGAGGAGGGGGGTAGGGCCTATTTCAGGGCATTGGCCGCAAGACAGGGGTATACCCTGGACTGGAGATTATTATTATTATTATTATTAGTAGTAGTAGTAGTAGAAATGGTAATTATAATTATATGAATAATGTTAAATTAAAGTATTATTTTACCTCAGAGTAATTTCTCTTCAGAGCAATAAGTTTAATCATGCGTGTGTATATGTGTGTATATATATGTATTAAAAACTTCAAATGTCAATATATGCCAATTATGATTCCGGAATTATAACAAATTAATGTGCAGCGATTGCATTCATCAAGTGACATCCATCTATCCATCCATTATCTATACCGCTTTATCCATCTGGGTCGTGGGGAAGCTGGAGCCAATCCCAGCATCTTCGGGCGAGAGGCGGGGGACACCCTGGGCGGGCCGCCAGTCCACCACAGGATCAAGTGACATCTGAGTTTGTAATAAGTTGCACCGTGAAGTGATATGCAGGGGAAAGGCTTTTTATATACCACAGAGTGCTGGTCTGTGTATATTTCAAATTGATGACTGTCATATTATTGCTAATCAGAATCATTACATCCAAGACTTAATACATTTCACTATCCAGTATCCTGAACTGAAGTTTAGCTTGAAACGTTAAGGCATTTGCATTGAAGTGGTGGCAGTTTACATACAGCTTACACACAGCTGGTATGATCCCATCTTCCAAGATGCTTAGTGTGGACTGTTGGGCTCTTACTGCTTGTAATCTGTGCTTAAAACCCCAAATGCAGACATAGGTGAGCTCAAAATCTTAAAAAGGAGTTTTCATACGAACATAAGATCATAAGAAATTTACAAACGAGAGGAGGCCATTCGGCCCATCAAGCTCGTTTGGGGAGAACTTAACTAATAGGTCAGAGTTGTTAGAATCTTATCTAGCTCTGATTTAAAGGAACCCAGGATTTTAGCTTGTGCTACACTAGCAGGAAGACAATTCATCAGAACATAAGAAATGTTTTCCTCGCATATTACAGTAAAATGGAAATATCTGCTTCTCTTAATCCACTTATTTAGTGTGTAAAATGGCCATAGAAATTAGGCATTTAAATATTTAGGTTTTAGGGAGAATTCTAGACCATGAGGGAAGGAAGTTTGCTTAAAGAAGTAATTTACAATGTCCACTGACCCCTCCCCGTGCTAGTTACCTCTTAATCTTTACAATTATAAAAAATTCCACAAAATGTGATCCCCCCATATGATTTTGTACATAATGGATGAACTGGGACGTCGTTTGAGACTCTTCGTCTAGTGTCGTTTAGATCTTAGTAGCTTTGAAGCGGAATGGGAAAAGCCCCACCTAGCGACATTAACGTGTATTACACCAGAAAGATTTTTTTTTTCTCGCGTAACTGTTACAGGTTTTAACTAAGGCTTAAAGCAGGGATCTCAAACTCCAGTCCTGGGGGCCCGGAGCCCTACACAGTTTTTGGTTCACCCTCATTTAACACACCTGATTCAAGTCCTTGTGCTAATTACCACACAGCTCTTGAGCTGAATCCTTTATAGTGGAACAGGGAAAGAACTAAGCTACACAGGGCTCCGGCCCCTCAGGACTGGAGTTTGACACCCCTGGCTTAAAGGATTTTAGAAAGTTATTATATTGTTATATTATTAGGACTAACATAGCTGTAGAGGTAGGAAAAGCACCAATCATACAGTGTATTCTTACGCTCTTCTTCAAAGTGTCCTCGTTTTTATTTATCTACATGTAACTTTTGGGAGCCAGCACATGCCTGTGTAAACGCATCGGGAAGGAACATGGAAAGAGATACCGGTAAGATGCAAAGGTCCTATCTCTCGCACCCTGTAACTTTTGGCCACTAACATCACCGGCTCTAGACCCAGCCGTCGCGGTTGGAGTGATAGATTCATGAAGTATCGCGAGCTAGTCTTATAAAAAGCAGCGTTTAATTTTTGAAATAGCGGCAGAGAGAGGGTACGTCCTATTCGTAAATGATTAATTATGTGTCATTATCTTCCCGAAATAGAAAAGTGTGCGTCAGCACGTAAATGTGTGTTATAGGTTAAATGGAAACGGTGTGGGGGGGTCTTGCCTTCACTGCCAGCTATAGCGATGCCTCCCCTGCGAGAGGCGTTGCGCCTTGTCCTCTCCCCCATCTGAAGCAATTGCACATTGCGTTATTTAATTAGCCAGTTATTTTAATCACATTATAAACCGAGCCTCTGCAGCGAGCCTATTCAATTCCACAATAAGGCCTTGGCACCACAATTTCAGTCACGGGCAATTACCCATTACTGCCTTGCTGAAAAAGCCTGTGTTAATCTTTGACACATCAGCATGACTCAGTGGGTGCAGGTACTATATGACTAAACGCAAGAGATGTTTTTTGGCAACTTTGTTATTGAGAAAGCACACAGAATGTCCTCATTTAATCAAAGGTGGGCGGTAAGCTGCAGGAGAAACATTTCGAAACACATCATTAAAAATAAATAAACTGGCATCCCTCCATTAAAGGTTACTATCTCAGTTAATTGAACGGTTAAGGGCCACCAGATATACTTGTGGTTTTTAAAAACTCTTGTTCTACCGACGAAGCAACAGTGTCATCTTGTGGGTAGACGTGGAATATATGATCAAATCGGGAAAGAAGTTTTCGTCGGACAATATGTGAGGGAAAAATGTGTTGCTATGAATACTGCACGAATGTATTGTTGTCAGATAACATCCTATCTGCAGACTTAAATAAGTTAAGACAAAATTATGTTAAAAAAATAGAAATTTAGAAATTGTATTGCCATTTTGTCCAGCACCCCCCACTACCCTTTAGATGATGGAAGGTGGATGGATATTTCGTTCTACAAACGTATCATATCCACATAATTTAATGCACATAGACTTACAATGAAAGGCACTTTGAGAAATAATGTTAATCAGAACGTGATCGATTATGACAAATTTCTGGAATTTAATGGAAACTCAGGGGTAAAAACACAACTTTGTACTTTGTCCAGGCTTTCAAATAGAGAATTAGAAGTGAATTAGTTAGAATATAGTTTGGACTAGAAAGTCCTACGCCTAGGATGATTAAAGTACAGGCTACATATACAGCGGGTAGATAAAATAATGGAAACATCACAAAAACGGACGTTGACTTCGAAGCAACTACATCAGAATTATAAATGCAGCTACAACGTTGAGCCACATTAGGATGAATGCCAATTTTCAGTGTGTGTTACCAATAAATGAAGTCTGACAATCGACATTTTGATTTCTGAGTTTTTAAAGCAACATGAAGCAATTAATGTTTCGAAGACGTGGTCCTTTAATTTATTGGTCAGTCAGAAAACCGAAAAATTGTCTTTATAGTCACATTCTACAATTTCTAAAACTAAAAAAAAAAAAAAAAAAAAAAAAAAAAATCTCTAAAACTGTATCCAAAGAGAGGTTCTAATCCTTATTACGTCATGATATTAATATATTAGTAGGTGTGCGCCCCCTGCAGGAGAACGTCAGAAAAACAATAATTCTGGTGAAATTGTAATTTTTAAAGTGGACAACAGGGAGTGCTCTCGTTCTGCTGAACAGCTCGCTTCGGTAGCCTTTTACGGAAATACCCAGACTGTCAGCATTTGACTGACTTTATGCTGTATGCGTCATCAACAGCTTATAATTAGTGCATGAATTAGCCATTGTACCTTCTGTCCAAGGGAATTGGCAGCATGTAAATATAATTTGGCAGCGAATTCTTGGCAAATGGATCTGGAATTAACTATTAATTAAACTATTGCAGTAAGCAGTACGTTTTTGGTGGTATACATTTATGGTGTACTGTGAGAATAATGATGTTTGCAAAAAATGAATATAATAATATTAATAATTTTGGGTTGGCATCCCCCTCCGGACCCCTAAGAATAGGTACTGGATAAAACGTTGGAAGATGTATGGGAAACATTTCAGTGCCGATATATATTGATTAAGTCTCTCTCCACTACTTTTAGTGTATTAGTGCTTTTTGTCTCTTGGGGAAAATACAAAATATGACATAAATTTCAGAATAAAACACACACTCATCTTTCCAGCAGCATGTGATCTCACCGGCGCAAAAAAAACCGTGCGCCACGCCGTCAGTTGCCGTGCCGCGAGCTCCGCGATCGGTGGCCGGTCCCCGCTCGTTGCATACCGGCATCCCCACCTCCCCCCACCCAGACTCTGAAAGCGCCGGGAACCTTTCGGGTTGGCAGAACAAAGGCTCGATTTGTCCCATGTTATTAGATGTCTCTGGATGTATTCCTTTCTTAGGTTCTTAGACACCGCCGCTGGCCCCCCAGTCCCCCTGTGCCCCACAGACACAAACCCACCCCACCTGGGTATATTAGCAAGTAATACCAGTAAAGAGGATTAGGGATTAAAGGGGAGAATGGAGCGGGCTTAGTGGACAAATGAGGGGAGGGGTATCAGCTGATCCTCTCATTTCCTTTGCACTCTCACCCTGTCAGAAGGTTTCTAACCTCCCCCCCCCCCCCAATATAAAGTTCCTGTGCTCATTTTTCCACACAACCAACTGCAGTCTAGAAATGTTCTTGGAGTCGGGCGGCCATCTTGGCTCAGAATGCCAAGGCCTCATGTTTTTCCTTCCTGGATCTGTCAGTCATCCCTGCTACCAGGGTCTCCCGATGGCCATAAACACCCTGTTCCTGTCACCTCATCACATGGCTCGCATAGGGACACGCTAACTGCCTGCCAGCGGTCAACCCTCTGGGCTCTTGTAATTGTCAAGGCCCTTGACCGAGGGGGCCCAGAGGATTCTGGGTAATATTATTATCGCAGAGAAAGAGCAGATGGTACTCTCTGTGGCAGGAGATATTAATCATTTTACACAAGATGTTTTTTACCTACATGTTCCGGCTATTCGTGGCTGGGGAGTTACCCTCCGTAAGGCCACAACATCTCCCCTAATAATGAAATCATGTCACCTAACATTCAAAGACCATGACCTCATTGTCCAGTGATTCCTCCTACAGGAACTACGGTTGTTCAGTTAATTGGCACACTCTGGACAATACCAGATATATTGATTTAGTGTCAGCGTCTTTCAGTGTTTACAAATGTTAGTTAAGAAATCATTTTATATTCTTTATTTAGTTCACTTGGTTTTCTTCTGTTTGTGACCGTCAGTCAAGAAAGAAGACATTTATTTAAAAAGACAAATGGATATGGATGGAGATTTAGTAAATTGTTAAGGATCTACAGTAGATGGTACTCATCACAGAGTAAATAAACAACAGGGTGCAAGAGTTACAAAACAGAGGACACCATTATTGATTCTAAGGGGTAATATAAAAGAAATATATTTTTATATACAAAAAACAATTATACCTCAACATGACCCTGAACTAGATAAACTTTATGGAAGACGGATGGGTGATTTTAACTAAAAGTCAATTTAGAAGTAAATCAGCAGTCAAATTTTAAATTTACGGGTTAAATTGAAGTTGAACCAGCCCAGAGTTCCCAAAGGTGCTCAGAGAGTGAAGCACAGTGCCAGCTGCTAACGGGTCACTGCAGGGTCAGCTGACATCACCCGGGACACGAGAGTCAAGTGGAGATGAGTAGCCCCCTCCGTCACACTCCAGCAGCCCAGGACCAGCGTCTGTCCGCAGCTACAGACTGCACCGTCAGGCTGCCTGTGGCCCATTGCAGAGAAGGTTCCAGAACATCACACAACACAAGGAAGGACCTCTAGTGCACATGAGAAATAGCACCTTGACTTACCCACACATTATGCATATTCCCGAGTTCAGGTTTTCCCTGGGGGGTGGGGTAGGATCAGAACTCATCTGGAATTCACCCCCGGCCCACACGAGCCATCAATCAATAAAGCAATTAATGAAACATTAAACTGAAAACAATGTTGCAGATAGAAATATATTTCTTTTGCTATATATGCAACATAATGGATCCTATGGTTGTGAGCAGCACTTCAAACCAATATTAATTCAGTTATGAGGAGCAGAATCCAGGAAGATATGATGTGAATTGTGGGGGCTGCGTCAGCCCGTCACGTGACGCGATGAGGATCTTCACACTATCTGCTCATCTTGGCAGGTTAACTGTGGGGGATGAAGCCCCTGCATGAAGCTTATCTGACCGGTCGCTGAAATTTCCTCCGATTTCCTCCAGGACATAAAGGCAGAATGTGAGTGAGAATTGGGGGGGGGGGGGCTCAGGCAAGAGGGTCAGGTGACTGGGGCTGTTGGTGTTGATTCACTACAGTCATCCCTCATTTATCTCTGATGGTATCGTCCTGTGTCTGCCATTCCCTCTCCCCCCCCCTGTGAAATCTGTCTCAGTCCTGATGGCCACCCATATGTCCAGGAATAAGGTCTGAGCCCTGGAAAGGTTGCCCCCCCCCATCCTTAAAAAATCAACCTGATATCACAGCCAGTGACAGTCGAAGCACAAGCATTGCCCTAGGCAAGCTTCACTGTCACCCCCCCAATCCCCCGGCAAGCTTCACTGCCAACCCCCATACCCCCACCCCCGACAGGCCTTTCTATCCAATCTCATTCTGTCTAAGACACTTTACATGTTCCTCTTGCTGGGGGAGAGGGTATTGACACCTGTGATTTGCTAACGCGGTGCCCCCTTATTAGACGGTGCCTGTAGTGGCCGCCAATGTCGCCTTAGGGGTCTGACTAAACCAAGTCTGTTTCGAAAGAACTCACGCTGCTGAGTTTCTGTGACTGCGGGAGGACCTTCAGTAGGTGGCAGCAGAGTGACAGCCCACCCTGTGCAGCCTCTCCCAGGCCTGAAACCCAAGAGCCAAAAGACACATGCAATCAGGAGGCCAGCATTTAATTACAGCTCACAGGAAATTACCCTGGTGGAGATGGGGGCAGCATTGATAAGGGGCTGAGCCCAGGAAGATGACAGCTCCTGAAACCTGAGCAGTCCAGTTATCACCAGTGGCTGCCTGGAAGCCAGACAATCTGATCTCATTGTCAGCCTGATTCACAATTAATATATTTACCAAATTAATTACCGAGAAAGAGGCCCTGCGGACGGCACTCGCCGGCGGACAGTGGCTAAATTCATCGGCGGCTGGCTCCCGCGCGCCACTAATATCGGCGCTGTCAGTTTAATTGGGCCCTGGTGGGACAGCTGCCCCCAGGCCATGACAGACAAATTGCCGGCCCCTGCGTGGAATGATGCGGAAGATTCAGGGCAGGAAAAGAAATCAGTCATCGTTGCGTGACGGACACAAGCACGGCCTTGTTCCCGACGCTCGGCGGCCCGGCGTACATGAAAGTGGATCTCGCGCACCTCACAAAATGCGCGCAAAGAACTTTCATCTGCTCCAGGGAGTCTCTGAGGGAGAAATACATTTTAATAAACATTCCTTTAGCGTAAAGCTACTTTTTAAGATCAATTTCTTCAAGATTTTGTTATAGTTGAAAACAAAACACAGTTGAATCTAAACAAAAGCACATTAGATGCCTTCTAAATGCTTTCAGTTATGTATTAGGGCAGGGGTGGCCAGTCTTATCCAGAAAGGGCAGATGTGTCTGCAGGGTTTCATTGCAATTCCCTAATTAGATTACTAATTAGTTGACTGATTGTCTGAAGAGTCCTCACACCTGTGTCTGAACAGCTGACCTAAAGGTTATCTCAAAAACTTGCATATACACTGGTCCTTTGTGGATAAGATTGACCACCCCTGTACTAGGATATGGAAGAGTCAGTGAACGATGAGTTGGCACCCCATCCTGGATTAGTCCTTGGCTTTTCCCCATAGCTTCTTGGACGGGCGCTTGGAACCCTACTACCCTGCACAGGACAAGCCTAGTACAGAAAATGGATGGATGGACCAATGGGCATGGAAGAGTCACACCTAGGATTTCCTAATACAGTGAATCCCAACTCAGTCCTTGGGACCCCCATACAAGCCACATTTTCGCCCTCTCCAAACACACCTGAACCAGGTACTCAGTGTTCTTGACGGTTTGGTTCATTCTTGCTTGTTTGGTTCGTTCTTGGCTGTTTGGTTCGCTCTTGGTTGTTTGGTTTGCTCTTGATCGTTCGATTTGCTCTTGATCGTTCAGTTTGCTCTTGATTGTTCGGTTTCTTCTTGATTGTTTGGTTCATTCTGGATTGTTAGGTTCGTTCTTGGTTGTTCGGTTCGCTCTTGATTGTTCGATTTCTTATTGATTATTCGGTTCATTCGCAATTGCTCAGTTTGTTCTTGATTGCTTAGTTCATGTGGGCTGGGGGTTCAGAGCTATTCAACAGAAGCCTCTTCTGATCCAGGATTGTGAAAGCAGGTGGAAAAATTTCTCCTTCTCGAGCATAATTGGCCAGCAGGTTTTGATTCCAGCCCATTTTCCTGCCTTAATAGGTCCAAAGAGCAGGTAGTTCTCTGTAGTATTTATAGCTTTCGATTTAACTGAAAAAAAACCACAATTGAATCACACACTTCTTAAGGCAACACATAATAGGCCTGATTTTTAAATCACATTATCATTTTTAACAAAGACATGAAATACACTATAATGGTTGAAATGATTTAGTAATTAAATGGGTTGGCAGAGAAAAACAAGTAGCATGCTTAAGGCCCTTGAGGAATTGACTTTAACACCTTAGCGATAATGTATTATAGCTCTGCGGTCAGGATACAATGAACCGTGGAGGCCTGGGCAGTGCCTAGGGGATTTTAAAGAGCATCACCCGGGAAATTCTGCATAATGGGTCTTGGGTAATTGTTCGCCACTGAAACGTAGCCTGCTGTGCCAGCCGGCCTCGTGGGGAGGAAGGGGGGGGAGAGGAGGAGGGGAGAGGAGCACAGGGCC
>JAODLC010000045.1:12727342-12751428 GCA_026781145.1 Hippopotamyrus pictus | reverse complement strand
GGGGGGGGGGGGGGGGGGGGGGGGGGGGGGGGGGGGGGGGGGGGGGTCCCCCTGGGGGCGGATAGAGAAAAGCACACACAGTAGCGGGACAAAGACCAAACTTGAATCCTACATTGAATTCTGTCAGGCTGCACCTGGCGGCCATTTGATTCCCTCACAACCAATACTGGCTCGTTCATGCCCCCCCCCTCCCCCAACAGACACACCTGCCCCAGTTCATGATGGGGTCACGACAGTCACTGCTGCCAGCCTATTCTTTACAGGACCCCTCTGACTTATATGAGTCTCTACAGAATGGAAATTTAACCCCAGGTCATTTTATAACAGGAAACTGGAGCGAACATTTGGAAACAGCCATCCTAAAAGAGAACTTTATACTTAAATATAATGCGTTGTTTGAATGACCCACATATATAAATACACAAAGTTACAAATTCTGTATCAAATCCTTTTATTATTCCTTGGGTTTATTACCAATTGATCATTAAAAAATAAATGGTGCCAGTAGCTGCTTAGCAATTAGCGTGCTTCCCATTACTGGTACCCAGTACAATCCAGCTGAGAATTCACGCCAAAATCACACTGGAAAACGCCCTTGGGAGCAGATGACGGGACAGGCAGCCTCCTGCCTGCTCGCCTCAGTACAAGACGCAATATTTCAATAACTGCCAGAACTTTTCTTTAACTAGCAAAGTTGGGCGACACAAGACACACCGCTCTATTCAATGTGAAATATCGCACAAATTGTTACAAACTAGGAAAAAAAACAATCTATATATACAATCATATATAAATATACATATATGAGATACATATATGATGCATATAGATACATACATATATACTGTATAATACGTAGAGCTAATATTCCTTTTTCTTTTTCTAATTTTAAATATTACCGCACACCTGAGTTGATCATGATCATATTTAAATTTTAGGCCATCAGAGAGCAGGTCTTTTAGGGCTGGCATTGAATATTGCAGGCGTGGCGAAGCCAAACGGAATCAGGGAGACAGACATTCCTGGGCTCATCGTGTCAGTGAGCAAAAGGACATTATCCGCCCCCCCCAGGTGAGAGCTTTTGTTCGCCACACGTGAAACGGAGGCGCCCTCTTCACCGCCCCAGGGTCGTCGGGGCACGGCACCCCCTCCCCCACCCGGGCTGCTAATTAAGCACTGGACACGTATGGCTCAATTCATTAAGCTAATGAGCACGATGGAAGGTACAATAGAGGCGGGAAAAAAATGGCTCCCTTTGTGTCCGGGGCTCTGAAAGCCCAGCTGCGCCTTTCAGAAGTGTGAAATCCATGGTAATTATTGGTAATCATCACAGACCATCAGAAACTGATCCCAGAGCTGTAATTACATGATAAATATGCCCCTAACACATGCCCTCTATTCTGCGGCACCCTGGAGACTGCACATAATGGGAGGCAGGCAGGGCTAAAGCAGAGGCCTTTTATCACGCCCCAGCTCATTGTTCCTGGGGCCGCCATGCCCTCCTGCAGCCTGGCCTCGAGCGCGTACCGACCAAAAAGCACCTCTAGGGGGCGCCGCTGGTGGAGTCCCCATCACCCCCGTGCCCCTTTTTCGGGTGTTTGAGGAGCCGTAGGGGACTGATTCCTCAGTGTCACGGCGCCCTTGTGCATATGAACGCGCGTGTAAGGTATGCGGGACGGGAGAGTCCTGTTTCCAGAGGAGGACGCCCTCCTTCTGCCCTATCTCCCTCCTTCTGCCCTATCTCCCACCTTCGGCCCTATCTGCAGCTCCCGGGTAGAGTCCACGGGCCCCATAGCACGGCTGCCTCTCGTTGCGCTTTCTGTGCGAGAAGCACCCGGGACAGGCAAAGCAGAACAGCGACTTCAGCGAGAAATCCCCCGCAGACCCGAAACACGACACTCCTACAAGAACACTGCACTCCTACCAGATAACAATGCACTTTCTGTGTGTCCAGCCTCCAAACAACTGGCTGTTCATGTCATCCAGCCTCCAAACACCTGGCTGTTCATGTCATCCAGCCTCCAAACACCTGGCTGTTCATGTCATCCAGCACTTCGGTCCAGTTACCCGTTCTCAGAAAATTATCAATGCCAACGAAATGCCAGGCAAGGATAGCAAAGTCCAGCACCGTAACTCTCGATGACCCCTCTGAGGTAAGTAAAGACGTCAGTGAGATCACAGGCACCCACAGAATCACCTCGCGTGTCTTACTGTAGGTTACACAGACCTTGACGACCGGCCAATTGAAAACATGACTGACGAATCGGTTTCATACAGATGATTAATTAACGGGCAGGACCTGAGGCCTTTGTTATGGTAATGTCCCTCCTTGAACTCCCGGCTTAACAAATCTTTTGTCTTGGCAGAATTAAATCAAACCCACGTCACTTCAGCTTACATACAACGTGGGCACTTAAAATTGTATTACCTTATATGTGACAGTTTAACAAAGTAGTGTCAAGTAGTTCTGATGCATGGATCTGAGTCTCTGTACAGTGCCCTAATACTACTACATACACAAAAATATATATTTTGAATAGCAATTGAAAAAATATGATGGGTGAGCATCCTTAAAAATACTATTTATAAATATGATCAGTAGAGCAAATAGAACAATAAGAGGATATCTGATAACATCTTTTATACATGGATTACTCCTAAATTGTAAACTAGTTACCGTTTCATTTTCCAAATCTGGATCTGTTGATAAAATCCTTATCAAACATCCCAGTCAGATCTCGATGAATGGGTATCCCACGCCAAGCCTCTAGATGGCAACATCTATCGATGTCTGATATTCACTAAGCTGATATGCGACTAAATCGGATACAGTGGATTTACTAGATGTCTTTGAATATCGCCCATCCACTTTTATTAAACGCCTGTAGTAGAATACAATGGGTTGCTCGCTGAACCGAACAATAGTCCATAGCAGGCCACTGAAATACAAGAAATTTGGAGTCCCAAGTTCCCAACACAGCTAAACACCGTCACACAATCAAAGTCTCAACACGCAAAGATGAGACGGACTCTCCGTGGCACCCTGACTGATGTCTACCCATAATGCAGCTGTTTGGGATTGTTGGAGAATTTTGCAGTAATCACAGCCAGATTTAATTAACAAAAACCTGCTGTGTACGGTCCTTACAGTCACTAGACCATACATACCTTCCTGTGCACAAGGGTATCCGCTATCAGACCAGCCAGTCGGTAGACCGTCTCTGCCTTAAACCTCCATCTTCATTTTCCTTGCACGATTAAAGTAAGCCTTACTTAATTAATCTAAAAAATGAAAACGTAAAATACTATACGGTTCTGAATATGAAAACGAAAATATAAATAGGCGTATTTATAATTTTCCTTATAAGATTCACAGAATAAAAGTGTTGAAAACTAATCAGTTTTAGCATGAAATAAGATGTCACCCGATGAAACCAAATGTAGTTATTTGGGAATACAGTACTGGACAAATGTTTATAGTGTACATTTAAAACTAATCAATGGAAAGGCTTGTCAATGACGATAATGTATGTCAGGACCATACAGCTGGGTCAATATTCATCACGATATTTTTGTCTGGTATTATGGACTTATGCCAGGGCTGTATGCAGGGGGGCGGTGTACCCCCGAATATTTCATGTGGTTTCATTCGCCCGCCCCTCAATACATAGAACTTAGCATCTAAATTAAGTTGTGCCCGCCACCCCACAATATAAAACTCCCTGTTACTCCCTTGGCTAGATGGCGCCTGTTATATAAATACTGCAGCGTGACATATTCGTAAAAAACCGCGGCAATTACCCGTCAAAGTCAACTTTGCGAGTTCCGCCTGCAAATGTCAGGAATTCCCTAATTGATAGCGAGACTGCTGGAATAACTGAACCTTTGCTGTCGGAGTCGGTCGTCCTGCCCCCCCCCCCCAGCCCGCTTCGTTGTCGCCCTTTCATCAGTGTGACAGGAGGCTTTCTGCGTCGTTTCAATGAGGATGTCGCTTATTACCACGGTATGAGGAATGTGCAGCCGGAAAGGTATGTCCTCGGCGTGTCCCTCCCCCCCACCCGGACAAGGCGCCCCATAACCAACTTTAATTAAGCCCGAGTATTTGTCAGCAAAGGCATAGACACAACAGCATTCCTGTCCATTGCCGGAGTAACCTGACGGCCGATCATAGCATGAAATTCTGGAAACCGTGAATACTTCGCTCCGTTTTAAGCAAACGGACAAATTTATTAAAGCTGAAATAAGTCAATTAGTGCGATGCTTCTGTTCTTTATCAGCGGAAGCAGTTGCCTTTGAATAGATCGTTGAATGGAAGCATCACGACGCTTTAATTGTGTTTTCCTTTGCTGTTTGACCGTAGTCTGGCTGGACCACACCTCTGTGAAAAGAAAAAATTAAAAAAACAAACAAGAAAAAGGCATATCAACTAAACACGCTGAAGTGTTCAGCTAATGCTAATTGTATTGTTGTTTACCTTTTTGTACTGTATGGCATTTTTTAAAGTAGCTTACGTAGATTGCACTGATTATTAATTACTCTTTTACCTAATAGGGTACTGGTACTTTAGCAAGCCAGAGTGACTTTCCTGGTCTAGTGTAAATCAGACTGGCTAAGGTTTAGTCCTGCTTTTAAAGCACACGGGGACTTAAACCAATAACTACTTCAGACACCCAAATGCCATAAGCATTATGATTGTATCCCTGATATGCTGCTCTATGCAGGCAACGTCATCATGAGCTGAATGGCAGCACTGGTTTGATAAAAGTTTGGGAGGGGCGGGCATTTTCATACTCCGGTACCAATGTTTCTGAACCGACCGAGAAATGTTTATAACCAAATTCTATATTCAATAAACTTGTGTATACCCAAATGCTATATTCGATAAACTTGTGTATACCCAAATGCTATATTCGATAACAGCAGGCAGGCCTACATCCAATTATGGCCGCTTTAACAATGGAAGAGACACAATTAAAAAAAAAAATAATAATAATCAATTTTGTACCCAATACATAACTAAATTTTTCATTTAATAGGACGTGAGAATAGTGGACCTATTTGACTATCATATAGGCCGATGTAATGTTGTAAAAATTGTCCTTTTTGGGAAATTTCATTTAAAAATCTACGTGAGAGTTTCGTGCTTATTTGCTACGTAGTTTGTTTGCTGCTTTGGCGGTCCCACAGTCTCACTTTTGGCAGATCGCCATACAGTAGCCTATAGTGTTTAAAAAAAAAAAAAACACCGGCAGTCTGAGTATGCAGCAGACAAGGAATGACCCCTCTCCTGTCTGTACAGCATCAGTGGATGATTGATGTCATTTTTTCTTGATAAATGCACGCCGGGCAGACCTTTTGCGGGCTGAAATGACCCATAATTTAGCACTAAAAACCGCTTCAGGCCGGATAATAAAAGCTTTTCATTTGGCCGGCCTGCACCGGGCACAACTTAGTAAAAGGGTTCTCTGGCTAATTGCTTACCATACCTAATAACATGTGGCAGAAGGGGTTCAGCACTGTTTTCAGACATTGTAAAATTGCACCACTGCCCCCTCACCAACTCCATAATAATTGAACAATTAAACTTTATCAGCCTAATTACCTCTTCAATGCACTCTCCTGTAGTTTAAATCGGAGAGATGCTGTCTGACAAATTAAGTCTATTGCTGTTCATTCAACATGGGAGCATGCACTGCCAAAGGTTTAGAGGATCGGTACACGCATATTTTAAAACTATCTTGGGTGCCTTTGCCACTTTCCGACTACTAACGTTTTTATAACTAGATCTAAAGCGAATGATGTCAGTGCCTCGCTGGTCAAACGCTTCGCTTTCCAAAATCGGAGCAAATTGGCGTAGGTTTATTGGGTTTAAAGAAAGCGACACCTCATTGTCCCCTTTCAATGTTGACCAGTTTATTTCAGGATTGTAAATAGATAGTAAATGCACGGGCATTCATACGTACATAAGACTTTTTAAAACCTCGGTGCGTTTCGACCATGTTTTTTAATGACGTTAAATGGTGTCAGTCCAAAATCTGCAGCTGATGGTAAGTATGATGAATACGCTGTCAAGAGGCGACCCCAGCTGCAAATAGCAGACGCGGGCGTGCGTCCTGTCCTGGCCATGAAGTGGGACACGTCTCCAGACGCGACCTCCACTATTGACACGGTGCTGGATGCTTTCGCCGCCGACAAAGCGCCGAGGTGACAGCGATCGCGTTTCAAAGCAGCAGGTGTGCTTGCCGGCATTTTCCGGCGAAATCGTTCCCCAAGTGGAGCCTCTGCAACCAGTCAAAAGAAACAAAAACACGGCCCGATTCTTTGCCTATTCATTCCATCTGAAAGAAACCATGAATGTTCATTAATGAATATATATTTTGAGGCATGTTCCCCAATGTGCTGTCTTTTCATATCGTTCTTTTTTATTTTGTCTTGGCACAATTAGGCCTGGTATATTTTCTTTTTGGGTCTAGGTATTTTTCTACTTTCGTAAAATTCATCTGATATAATTAATTTGGGGATTTTAAGAAATTATGTGGAACTGGACATACGCCTAAAATATACACACAAGTCTAATAAAATGGATTGTCATACATAATTTAATCATGAATTGAACGCTAGACACAGAACTCAAATAATGACGTAGCACTATATTCAAATGCTTGCAATAGATTACATGATGGCTTGAACTGGATTCACAATCTTTATAAATGCATATACATATACAATCATTTAAACACGAATTGATCTTTTGTATATAAAGAATACATTTTCATAGCATTTTATAGTGAAACAAATGATTAGAGAGTGAGAGAACACAATAAGCAAAGCAGCATCGGATCATTTTGGATCTTAAAGTGAACGCTACTTCCAAGCGTTAGCATTATTTTTCATAAAAAATAGCCTAAATATAAATACATAATAATAACACATATATTACAAAAGAGTGAAATCTTAGTTTTTAATTATATGGATACGTAGAGGACAGCGTTTAGTAACCTGTGTCAACGTAACCTGAGGCAACAGCAGCGCTCCCGTCTCATCAGGACCTGGGGCCGATATGCTTAGTGAACGCTAGATGGTGCCAATTCTCTTCAAGAATATATAATAAGTGCCATCATATTTAATCATAACCAAATCACTGATTAAAATTTAAAGAGTGAATTCATTTTTTTAATTATCTACGAGACACCAGCGTTGGATTATTGTCTCCGTTTTGTTCGTGTCTAATATTTAAATTTAATCTAATCTTTTTAAATATCTGGCTTTGCATTAATATAAATACATAACACCTCTTAACATAAATAGGCCTCTTTCGATACAATAAAATTATGTATGTTAATTATTCCGTTTTCTAAAACGTGCAGAAATGTTGTTCAATGACAAAATTATTAAAATTATTGCAGACAGTTTATTCATTTTTACAGAGTTCATGTTGCAAAAAGTATCAACATATATATAATTTCGTTATATTAAATAATTATATATATATGAATTTCGTTTTATTATTATTATTATTATTATTATTATTATTATTATTATTATTATTATTATTATTATCAACATCTGCATCAGAACTGATTTCCTGATGAAGTCCACGCGGATTTCCTGTTATTCCTACGGCATTTCTGAAGGGTCTAGAGATTAATATTACATTTTTAATGCCGTGGCCCGATAGGTTTACGGTAGGCCTATGTATTCTCATACAAAATGTAATGATGTATTTCGTATAACTGCCACCCCCCTACGTAATATTAACTCTTTCAGTTACCGTTTGTCATTTAGCGCCGAGCGCCGGCTGATGTTCGGTAATTCAGGAGACGTAGGTCCGCGAGTGCGGGGAGCCGCCAACTTCGGTCCATACCGCAGCTGTGCCCCTAATTACAGCGGCTGATTTATACTCGATTAAACAAGTCACGCCTCCTGAAAAGAGCAGTTAAGATACTTATGCTCTTCACAAAACAGGGCAATTTTGCCTGAAATAAATGTAGGTAGTAGCTCTTCTGGGAGCATATGGTATATTTCTGCCTTATCAATAATTCAAATCAAACGAGCAGAAGCGAGTCGGCTCGGTTACCGCCGCGTTTGGCCCGCGCTGGCTCTGCAGCCCGTTATTTTAGGTGAATGGGCGGTATTGCTGTAGGAGCAGGGCTAGTGCATGGAATAATGTTTGGCCGAAGCACAGGCACGGCGGCTCGGGCCGCATTTAGACACAGTATTTCTCTATATATACATATATAATCTACTGATGAGGTCCGTGCCCTTTTGCCATGCGTGACGGATGGCTTTAATACGGTGTAGTCCTTCTTAAAGAAGTGCGAGGAGGATTTACGCAGACACGGGTACCTAATGCACTTTTAGGAGCATTTCACCAGTTGCCAATTATGTTGTGTAAGAAACTTATGTTTTTTTTTTAACTCTTGGCTGAGTCAGCGCCTAGGCATGTGGCAAGGCGACCTGGTGAACACAAGTCTTAGTGATACGGTGAAAAGTGCCTTATTACTATAGCAGGTGTCCTCAGAATCTGAGTATAAGTATCTGGTGTGTTGCGTTAACAGCTACGGATGATAACCTGTCTTGTTCTGTGCTCTGTAGGTATAGGGTTGGGGAAGAGGGGCATGACAGTACCCCCTTGGGTGTACACCCCTCTCCACTGGTATCATCATAAAATGTGCGGTTGAAACATAACTTATCTGCACTCTACCATTCTGTAGGTGTGGTGGTGGCAGGGGGGCAGCAAATACATTAATGCCTCATTCACACCCTGGCTGCCTGAGGAACTGTATATATAGGCATTAGCTTGGCCCACCAAGGGGGGGGCATTAAATCCATAATATGCTTAAGACCTGAGGGGGTATGGGAGTGTGACCATAGGGGTTAGGGCCTTGTCTGTAGGCTGACTGGGGGGGGCAGTGTGGTGACACACCCCCACAGTTGCACCAAGATGCAGGTTTAATGGACAGAACCTGCCAGGCAACTTGGCATTTGAGATCATGCTGAATGACAATGACACCTTGCTTTTGAGCTGACCCCCCCAGCACCCCCCTTCTGGGGGGGGGGGGGGGCACAAAATAACGAACTCTGACATACTTTCCAGCTCCCACCTGCCACCCAAAAATAGATGCTACGCAGCTAATCCCCCATGCCCCCACAGGGATTCACAGGCGTGGTGACTGTATGACGAAAGGCCATCCTGGTGGTGAATCATTCAGGGGGGTGGGGGGGGGGGGGTTGTTTTATCTCCCACTCAATCCAAACGAAATCTGCAAGCCCACTGTCACTCTTGTGAGTTTTACACCCAATGAATGAGCCACATCAAGAGCAACACGACGGCGGACCTCCGTAAACATCCATGCAGCACAGAGTGGTCCGTCCGGCGGTGGAAAGAGAATCATCCTGATCTGTCCTGACATAATTATTCTGACGGTGCATTAAGTCAGCATCAGCTTCACGTGAGTTCAGCAGTCTGGAGGTGGAAATCATTCATGACAGCGGAGTGGGGGTGAGGTGGGGGGTGGTGATGTTTTCATTCGATATTTTATCCCCTATTCACGTCAGTTGTAATTCAGGTTGAGTATAAGCAGGAGTGGTGAGGTTGTCCTCATTATTGATTGAGGACTAAAGAAGAAGATTGAGGTAAGGTTATTATAGATGTGTTATTCTGGGCCAAAAAGACAGCCTACATCTTTGGGGGTTCTTAAATGGATGTGGAGGAGGAGGCAAATGCATGATTTATTCTTTTCCTTTTGTGGGGGGGGGGGTCATCAATCAACCAGGAAACAGCTGCAATTCACTCTGCATCTGTATTGAGAGAAGGGGCGTTTTCCACCAGAGATGGCGTTAAATTGTAGAAGAAGGCTTTATCGTTGGGATTATGAATCACGACGTGCAGATTCTCACCCTGTACCTTAAGGTCAGTCGCGTTATCATACGCGATATTTTATCTTTCATCTGGCGAGGTATAACGCAATGATTGAACAAACCGCGCTTGTTTTAGCTCCAGGGGAAACATCGCTCTCAGGACGAGACGCTAAATACAAGAATCATTTCCTGCTCCAAAGTCTGTTTTACATGAAACTTGATATTCCTTTTCATCTCATAAACACATTACAATAATACCTTTGTTTCCTCCTTTCCAGGGAGATGAATCCTATCAGTTGCGAAATCGGGACCTGCATTAGAAGGCTGATTTTCATCAGTCTGGCTGTCGGGGAAACATCCCAGGAATGCTGGGATATATCATGTTTGGCGATTATTTCTACTGACCTGCGTTCAGTTGATACTCAAGCAAGATTGGCCCGGGGTCCGTGGCCAACGTACGAGCGAGTCATTTCCACCGAGTGGCGACTGCGGTGACACTGCGGTCGGCATTAACCGGCGAGACAGTTCGTCTGCGATGGATCGTGTTGCGGGGACAGGCAGTGACTCTTTTATGCTCATCCAACTTTGTGCCACTGACTCAGAGTCAAAATGCAGGGCACACGTGCAGAAAGGTCAGCTGACACTGCCCTGGATGTGAGAGTGTGCTGGTCTGGTAGGTCATGTGAGGACAACTGGTGGTTACCAGTTCGGACAAGTGTCACCGTTCAGATGGAACCGTGTCACACTTTCCAGCTGTTGATGGAGACAGGATGGGGATTAATACAACACAGATGTAAATGCAAAAACATCTGGTTAGCTAGATGGAAGATGGAATAGCGGATTGGGGTTGATGTTTTGGGGACAAAAAAAACAGATTGAAACAAACGTGTTGCCTGATGCAGAACCTAAACAATACAGAGCATGGTCCGGGAGAGACGGAACATGTAAGTATATTGGTGTGCAAGTCACTGAGACAGGTGACAGAAATTAATACGAATAATCCCAGTCGCCTGACTCTCCCTTGCCAGACTAAAGGTTGACATGTCAGTCCCTGGAAGGGGACCGACTGCTTCACTTACAGAGAAGAATCTTTCGGCTGCGTGTGAATGTGTCAAAAAAATGTCAGGCATGTAAATTCCTACGGGATACAGAGTAATATAACGAGAAAGATTATCTGCCTGGTCCGGCCCTGAGAAGAAGCTGCTGCTTTAAAGAAGCTGGCGAGATCTTCTGAGCTGGACATTAAACAGAAGTCATGCCTCACCTAACGATCCAATGTCGCCGCAGATTTTCGCCCCGAGCGCCGAACGCGCCATTTCATGGGCCACGCTGGGTCTCTGCTTTCCCCACCGCTCGCACAAAAAAATGAAAGAGGCCTCGTCTTGTCGAGTGTTTGGCCCAAGTCTTCATCAAGATGGTGGCATCCTCAGAAAAATCCTAATAAATGCCCTCCACTGTGTACCCCCCTTGACGAGATTAAAATATTATTCCGCCTCTGACTGTTACCGTTAGACGGATCCCCCCCCGCTCCCCCCGAAGCAGGCCGACACAAGGAGCTTATTAAATATGAGGCACTTCCCTTAAACGCGAACGTTGTGTGAGCCCCAGCTGAGAGAGATAGCGCCTGGCGATAGGCAGTATTTGGAATGACAGAGATTGCATTTGCATTGTGTGCTGATTGGAGACAATATTAAAAGCCTTTGTCCCTTAATTTATGTTATGGTTCGAGGGATACCGCCCCTGCTTAATTTGATTTCTATTTATTTTCCTCTATTGTTGCGGTTTTATTGAGGTTGTGCCTGTTTTTATCAAAAGAATCTGCACATGAAATAAGGGTTGCGGGGGCCAGAGTCTCGACTTTATTGGCTTTCAGTGAAGCGATATGAGCTGATTTGTGTATCTGCGTTCTACATTAAACTCTTTCACAGCGTTTTTCTGCGAGCGATGCTTATCGCCGTATTAAAATACTCCCCGGACCAGCTGAATTTCATGTTCTTTGTCGGCGCTTGAATAATATCCTGCATTGTTGATTTGTATGTGTGCATGAGCGTGCGTCCGCAGAGCGGGCCAGATAAAACCGGCTTATATTTTCCGTGGAAATGGTGTTATGTGAGTTCTCACATGAAAAAGCAATAAATTCTCACAGTTGCCTTTTGGGTTCCCACAGGGACGTTGGAGATAAGACCGTCTGTCTCCGGGAAGCTCTCAGCGATGTGCCACTTATTGGGCCGAAGCTTTTCCTTTAGTATGAGTTTGTGAAACTCAGAGTTGAACCTGAAATGTCTGGCAAGTTATCCAGCACAGCTTCATACTGCCACAGTAATTATACCCAGAGGATGTTCTACACTGATGCTAAAATCCACTCTAATTATTCCTTTAATTATGAAGCCAGTTTAAACTGAAAGCCCCAGTTACTGAATTTATAGGATGAATGGAAACAATAAGAACAAATGCTTGGAATTCTAAAGGTCATGTGACATCAGGTGCATGAGATACATATCAAGCAGTACAGAAACACCCATTAAAACAATCAGATTCACGTGCATGGCCGTTACCCACAATGCACTGCTTCAGTTTCTGCTGGACTGTTCTTTTTTTAGGGATGACAGTTGCTGTTCATGTTCTTTCGGTTCATGCTGCTCATCCCCGTTCTGCTCATATGTTCACACACATTCATGTTATATGCCACAGTATTTGATTTCAGCCAGCAGGTTGTGCTGTGGCTCCCTACATCCTAATCACATTTGAGTAAACAGTCTAGGCCTCTTCGGTCTGGGTCAGGCTGCAAACGCCTAAATTAGGATTTATTCTCTCCCCCTTTTAACCCTAATTTGCACCACAAATACCTAAACTAGTATTACTCCAGGTAATTATTCTCTAGATTTTTGAAAAACAAATAATTTTGTTCTGCTTTTCAATCCCATGACATAACTGTAAATGTTTTCTGGTGTAGCACTTTATTCCCGCTAAAGAAAACCAGTCTGGTTAGTTAGGCTGCCTCTGACCCTCTGAACATCTCAGTTAAGATGCAAGAACTTATGGAGAAGTAATAAAAAAAAGAAACCCTGTAAAGAAAACAGAAAATAAATAATAGTGGTCGTCAACTATACCTGACGACTTAAAAAAACAGCTTTCTTCCCTACAGGAATGACAAAATAACCAATATTTCATTACTGATGATGTGGTCCACTCTGCGGGTAATAATGAATAGCCGGGTATGTGATTGAAATCTGTCAAAACGACGCCGGGGTTTATAATAACATCCCCGAGCAGAAAAATGCCCTCTATGAGTAAATAGTGTTTCATCACGGTTGCCATTCTCCCGCAAACAGTGGGATCATTGTGCTACACACCTATTCCCCGGCCGCCCGTGTAAGTGACAGCGGCGGCCCCAGACTGTGACACTGACAAATATTTGCGCCGACGCAGCCACAAATCACAGCGGGATGGGGCTCGGGGCTCCATATTCACCGGGTGCACGTGCAGTATATTCTTGTTTAAAGCGTAATATGATACCCTCTGCCCTCCGTGTTCCTGTGTTATTAGGGTATCGATGGCAGCCGTAATAAAGTTAAAGGCACCCCCGTCCACCCCGGGTCCTCGCGGCAGTCCACTGCCCACGAGCGGCGGGGTGGTAAAGACGGTCCCGCTGCCAAGTCACTGTGAACTGAGTGCAGTTTTTATTTGTTCATCCCTGACATGCTAAGGGCTACTTTAATTGAATGCCGCTGAAGTGAATAAAACAATATTAACTTTAGCACGTGAATGCATCTTTTGTCTTTGCATTTAAATGTGGAAAGAGAACAAGCAACTATTTTTTTTGCTTTGATCGTGTTAGTAATATGTTTTTGGAAAAAGAAGACATCTCTTTGAATCATGAGAAAGAAAGCTTTTCCAAAACTTCCTCATGTAATCCAACAAAATTTCATTTTCTAGATGCAGCATTGTTTGAACGAACTTTGGAGTATGCTAATGACTAGATTAAAAATGTAGAATTCTCTTGCCTTGATTCCTCCTTGCATCTTTCTGGTACTTTCCGACAGGTTACTGTTCTCACTTGTAATTGCGGCAGTGGAGAGCATGGTGGCAGCGACCCCTGGACCTTCGGCGCCTCATTCCGGCCTCGTCAGCGACGCGCTGGAGTCTAACATGCAAGAATTCGCCTCGATGTGGAGGCTGCGGGCACATTGTTAACATAAGAGCAGATCTGTAATGTAGCGCGGACAATTAAGCGCACGATTTCCGTATAAACGCAAAATCCCTCACCGTGAATTATTCAGCTCGGCTACTACGGTTCATTTAATAGGCTTCTTTCGACGGCGGTTTGAGTCGCGGAAAACTAATTCCATTCCGCGCGTTGATTTAATTAGATTTTATGATGTATGGAGCTGCTAATTCGGCAGCGCCGCGTGCCGCACCCGGGCCCCCCCCTCGAGCGCTTCCTCACGCTGGCAACGAGCTGTCCGGCCGCCATTTTTTACAGTATTGAAAAATTCAAGCCTTATTATTGCCCACTCACTCACTCCTTGGAATTGAGAAGAAAGTAATGAGCTTTACTCTTACAAGAACTACCAATGGGGGGTGGGGGGGGTATGGGACGAGGGCGGGATTTCGGGGGGCGGGGGCTGCCGATCCCCAGTCTGCTCCAGGCTCCTGGCGGCATTAACGGCCTGATTCATGAGTTAAGTTTCCAGCGCCCGCGGACACGAGCCTTCAGACTCTGCGCCTGTCGCTTGGTTAAAGAGAGGCTCGGGTTAATGTTCTGCTTTAATGAGGCCGTCGCCGTCGGACCCATACATCAGGCCGCATGAAAGGTCACAACAGGAAGCACAACAGATCGGGGGAGCCAGGGGCACGCGGAGCAGCTTGGGTCTGTCGGGAGGGGGGGGGGGGGCAGCCGTCAGCCGCACGAGCCACGGGCTGCTGGTCACCCCCACAGTTGGGTGCCATCCATCACAGGGGCTAAGCAGGATAGAGGGTGGGGGGGGAGACACAAAGGTGAGGTGCAAGCTTCATCACCCATACAATCACCCGCCGCCATCTCACAACCAAGATATAAACCTGTTTGATAGCTGTAGGGGGTGAAGCACCTGGTGAAGCATGTGAGGTGTCTTGGTAGAGATGTAAGCACCGTCGGCGTCTGAATCAGACTTTGTTTTCTGTAAGAGGGGGAATTCCCGAATAGTTTGGACTGAATTTTAACGTTTCTTGCCACCTGTATGGTGCAATATACTTCCATTATTATACTGTCATTTATGTGTAATCCATCCATCCACCCAATAATCCGTTTCCCGACCATCATACAGAGCGGCATTCTGCTGCAAGTAATGCAAATGCCACATTAAAACGGTCATATTATCTTCCAAGTCAAGAAAGTTAGAGGGTGCTGCATCAGTCTTCCCGGAAGACCTTCCCATCCGACTATCCATTCATGTATCCATCCATCCATCCATCCATCCATCCATCCATCCATCCATCTTTTGGTCGCCAGAGATGCTGAAGCCTGTTCCAGGAAGCCCAGGGCACAGAACTGGTACATGCTGCATGAGATGCCAGTCTATGCATGAGATGCCAGTCTATAATAAAGCATCTATGTGCTCTGTTGCCTCATCCATTACAGACATTTTGAGAGGTTTCAGTTTTTGCTGCTGTGGTCTATAAGAGTCTCATAGCTGAACTGCTCAGAAACACCCTCTGTAAATGTCTGAGTTGGGCACATGAGGCGAATAAAAACATTCAGATGTGTCTTATTGTGTGAAACACAACCAAAGCTGAACATATCACAGATCTGGGGCCTCCATCACATAGCAGGATTTCTTGCTTAGTTGGATAATTTCTTGGATTTAAGGTACCTTAGTTTAAAACGACTTATGGAATTTATCTTCGTTCACTTACATTTAGCCCAGACTACCTTAAATCCGACAAGTTATCCAGCTAAGCAAAAAAAAACCCTGCTTCACGATACAAGCCCCTGATCTAAGCTTTTAACATCGTTGGTTTTGAGGAAGCTATATTAAATCTTAAGGACAATTTTACTGTGGTAATGTGTGTAAAATGTGAGGTCCCAAGCAGGTGAGATGGCACCTTCTCTGCCTTCACCTCTCATGTGACAGCTCCTCCGCATGCCTAACATTAATTAAGCACAAGTGTAAATGCAGTGTGGTATGGTGGTGCAGTGGTTGGCAGTGTTGCCTCACACCACTGGGACCAGGGTGTGAGTCCAAAACCTGCTGATGTTAACTGAAGTTAAAAATTTGTCCCTGGGTGCACATGTGTGAGTGTGCTCTGTGATGGGTTGGAGCCCCATCCTGGATTGCTCTCTGCTTTGTACCTATAGCCTCTGGGATAGACTCCAATCCCCCGCAACCCTGAATAAGGCAAGCGGTTATAGAAAATGGGTGGATGGAGGTTTAAATGCAGTTTGCTGCCTCTTAATGCAATGTATTTGCTGTAAAGTTTGTTTTCGTATTTTCCTAATCAAAGAGCAGTTCTTGGTTAGAATTGCAGATGAATGTGTTACTGATTTTAATTAAAAAGGTCCACAGCGCTTTAAACATCACATGGGAAGCTAAAGAGCCAGTGTGCCGTTAATGTCATGTGAAATCCTGAAACGCTAATGGAGACATTATTCTCATTCAGTCTGGGAGAGTCCTGCCTTTCTCAGACTTACCCTTGTTTCCATGCGAGATTTATTGAAGATCATTATCTGTCAGCACACCTCAGAGCAAAAATTTTGTGTTATAATTCTACAGAAGTAATTTCTTATTTGAGACATCATTCATTTTGTCTGTTATTACTAACAAAAAAATCACCTTTGTGGGGCAAAATAGTCTAGTTATGCAGGCAGGCGAGAAAACACCCTGACAAGTGAATTTATTTTTTCTTATATTAATGGCTTTTTGATGCAACGCTGCCAGTTTTTTTTAATATTATTTCACGTAGGTGACTATGGGATTAATCTGCTTACGCATGTTATATTTGTGTGAGATGGCTAAGCATACTTCATCACACTGGGGTAGATTAGCTAGGTCTTATTCTACCTGCAAACCATCGTTTGTCTGCATGTCCATTTTGAGAACTGCTTCAGGGTTGGCCTGCAATTGTTCTGATGTGCGCTGCGATGTAACCATCTTAGACAGTCTTAGTATAGTTAAATGGTGATCAGAGTTTGATAATTCAGGTCCAGAGAGTAAAAATCCAGACCAAGATTTTGTTCCAACCAACCAGTTGAATATAAAAAGTCACAGTCGCAAAGTACTCAACTGGTTGGTTGGAACAAAATCTTGGTCTGGAAAATAGCAAAAGTAAGTGTATGCCCTCCTTTTCTATAAAAGTTTTTTTATCATGTCCATGGAGATTAGTAAAGGTGTTTGTTAACTGTGCTTTGTTTTTGTTTAGTATCTGAAAATCCACCTAGCCAGTATATCCATCCATCCATCCATCCATCCATCCATCTATCCATCCATCCACCCATCCATTTTCAGTAACCATCCATCCATTTTCTGTAAGCAATTTTCCTATTCAGGGTCACGGGGGTCTGGAGTAGCCAGGATATAAAATTGAAGCAGTTTGTGCTGAGACTTTAAAACTGTATTTATGTTACTATGTATTAATATTTATTTATAGCTGGTCTATTTTACAATAATTATTAAACTGTACTGTTTTTGTATCTATGTTTAGGGTGTGATGCCTTCAATTTTATTCATTTCCTTTCATTTATTCCTATGATTTTATTTTGTTTTGAAACTCAATGGTGCTTTCTTGTTTAAAAAGTAGGATGGGGGTGTCCTTAGAGACTTTGGGCCCCATCAAAGCATATCTTACTGGGTTCCCAACCCAGACAAATCATATTATGTTCCAGTTTTTTAGGGCCCCTGTCGCTCAGGGGCCCATGGAATCCTAACTGCCCCCTTTACAGCGTCCCTGCCTTAGGACATGGAATGAGACTAATTATTTTGAACCATAGCATTCCGTGTGGCAAATATAGATTAGCAATAACTATTGAATACATTGATACGTGAGTGTGGATTAATAGTGCTCAGATTTCTAAAAACTTGATAATTAACAGATAATGGAGACAAAGAGTTGGAATATCTTTATCTCAGTCCCAATCCAGATGCATCGTGCCGAATTACCGCGTCACTTTGACCCTGATTAATTTGCAACGCAGGGGAAACGACAGCGCAAGAAGGGGAGGGGAGGGCGAGAACATGCCGACCCTCCCCGAAGTGTGAGAGCCTTCACTGGGAAGGAATGCGATCATGTGACTCACCGGAAAAGCCGGACCTGCCGCCACGTGGTCCTTTTTAACAGTTATGCTGCATCGTTTCCCAAGCAGCGCCTAAATCTGACCCCCTCCCTGCCCCACCTCACGAAACCCACTCAGAAACAAGGAGAGCTTGTGTTAATCCTTGAAATAGGTAATCTAACCTTAATCTCTCCGGATCGAATCAAACATTTACGAAGCCGGGGCTGCACCGAGTGGAAAACCCATTAGTCACTCCCGCTACCCGCTTAGAGTCCCGGCATCCCAATACATCCATGCAAATGGGACAGGGAGCTGACAGCTCTGTGTGTGGAATTATAAACATCCATCCATCCATCACAGAAATGCGATGCAATAGCGCTGGTATTAACAGCGGCTACACTTACCCACCACAGTGTTAATTATTTATTCCGCTAGAACTGACAGCTGTCCAGGTGAGTTACGCTTTTTCAGAACATTTAGCCCATTGCAGTGAATAAATACTAACGAAACAGTTGTTTCTTCGTGGGAACGTGGGAGGATTTTTGTCGCGCTGATTCCTAAAAAAAGCTTATACCTTCGAAAGAGAGAGAAAAAAAACTGTTATGTGAATTGCTAGTAATTTCAAGGATATATTTCTAATATTGCCTCTCAGTAAATAAGGTTTGGCCATCTATTCTCTTCTCCTTTGACGTGTAAGATTGCTTTGGGCAAAGGCGTTTGCTGAATGAATACCTGCAGAATGAAAATGCAGGTTTATGTTAACGTCCCGTATGTAGTAGCCTAGGTATACACACATATTTTGGATTTTAGTTTGAAGATTTAATGTCCCAGTCAAATTAAAATATAAATTAAGAATATGACCTTATTATTTCATAACTGAACTAACACAGCAGTATCATATCAGCTACTGTGCAACACGCAGTAAAAACTTCATATTGCTATTTAGGAAAACATTGCGCAACGACGCTAAGACACCTGCTAGCGTAATAACCAGCGGCAGCGGCGCTCGGGCGGCCGGGGATCCTGCGGGGGCGGTGGGCGCTGCACGTGGTTCCTTGTTTACTTCTTCCAGGCAACCTCAAGTAGCTCCAAGAAAAAAAAAACCTGCGATTGTGAAACAGCGCGCAGGGTGATCGTCTCTGACGCCTGAAAATGACCGATGACTGATCGGAGTCGTCATTTCTGCATGTTTTCGCCCACATAACAGGTTAGTGCATTTACATTTAAATGTTCATATATGTTCGTATAGCGTTCAAATTGTAGTTAATGATGTTAAAACTGCTGATCGTCGGTTATTTAATAAACGTGGGAATTCTTGAGTTTTCATTTAACGTGCTTACGTATATGTGATATCCCGATGTGGTCGTCGGTGCTGTCAGAGCTGTTCATGCGTTAAACATATTAATAATCATCCACGTTCCAGCGGCTAATGATGGATGGACGCGGAGTTTATCCCAGGTAGTAAGGTGACTGGGCTCCACTCTAGATAGGATGCTAGTCCGTCACAGGACATATATATATATATATATATATATATATATATATATATATAACTTTTAGCCTAACTGCCTGCTTTTGCGCTGTATATATACTTCTATATACTTTTAAGTGGTATCATAAATATTCGTGCGCTGTACATTTCTAAGCGTGCTTTTCAAAAAGCTTTTCCATGTTATTTTAATCCCTTGTTTATGTCAGATCAAAGTATCAGGCTGTTTAGTTGTTGAATGTCTTGTTATCTCTATAAAGTCCTCCTGTTTGGAATCGTTTATATATTTAGCTCTCCTCACACTTCTGATTCACTTTCTCCATACCTTTTCAGATAAAAGTCACTAAAAGGTTCCAGCTTGGGGATCAATCTGTCAATTTTCAGTTAGCTTCCAATCCCAGTTGGCAGAGCAGCACAGAAGACAGTATGCACCAGCCACTAACAAAACCGTCAACTGAACCATCAACCCAACCAGTAGCCCATCCTTCAACCAAACTATCAACCCAAATGTCAGCTGTATTGCCAACTCAACTGTCAACAGAACCATCAGTTGAATCATCAACCCAAAGTCCAGCGCATCGTGCAATTGGCTTTAATGACCTTCTTGTAAAAATAAGGTATTGGACAGATTTCCATTTTGGGACACAGTTAAAATGGTTTTATATTATCTGATGAACATTACTACTTTTCTGTTGTGTCAGAAACAGGTAATTTGCATTACACACTGGAGTGGAAATATTAGGCCTACTTGTCAGAGTTATTGTGAATATAAAAGCTGCAATTAACAGTTCATAATCATAATTTTGAAAACAATTACATATAATGAACAGGGACTTCGGGTTTAAATGTGTATGAAAAACATGTCATTTTTATTATGTACTACTGAGTTTGTTTAAAACACAGGAACATTGGTGGGCTCAAGAGCGAGGATGTGTTCTGCAATCTGAGGATTCCTAATCAGTTTCAATCCAGCAAAGATGAAATCAGCTTGGTCATTCTCACCGGTACGTTCATTTGAAAAGTGTTACATTCCTGTTTATTGAAGTGATTCTGCTGTTGCTGCAGTGATTGTTGTCAGGAAACACTACATTAACTGCCCTCTCATAATTATAATGCAATCATAGAACATTCATAAGCAGCATGTAAGTATACCTTAACATCCTAACATACCTTAACATCTTTAATATGCATTGATAACAAACAGTATATGATAACAACAAATATTGTAGTCGTATAATCATATTCTGTTTGTTATTAATGTTTTTTTAAGCTGTTAAGATATATTAGGATGTTAAGCTATATGTACATGCTGCTTATAAATGTCCTATGAATGCATTATGAAGGTGCAGTTAATGTAAAGTGCTACCTGTTGTCATTATTTGAACTGGTCCCTGCAGCATGAACCCTGTATATGATTTACAGGTCAGCAGCTAATTTAAAAAGCATATGTCTAATTGTATTGCCATAGGAGGTCATGTGATAACACATACGCTGGCAACATCAGGCTGAATGAGAGGTGAGACTTTCTCTTACAGCGTTCAAACACGACGCAAGCCAGATGCAACTGGGCTATAGAACAGACCGCAGCTTCAGATCTTTAATAATGTTGTTAAATGACCTATAGATGAAAGCCTTCGACTGGCCATCAAACACGTCACTAAGGGTAGACTCCTCTTTTCAACTGAGTTTATAAGTCGTGCCTAGTTTGTCCCAAAGATCAGTTCGTCCTAATGATTTTGTTCCGTTCCTAAGTGGGTGTCATAGTGCAGTGAAATCTCCGTCCAGCCAATCATCTTCTGTCTCTGTGGTGTTTTTTTTATGCGTTTCCGAGCTTAAGTACCGCAAACGAATCGTGAGTGACGTTAGCGTGCATTTTGCGGCCTCGTACCTTGGGGCCGCTTCTGGAATTGATGCTTCTTCTACAGGCCGTGGGGTCTTCTGCATCGACGTGAAGGACTGGCGAGGGGAAGTGACCCAGCACAAGGAAAAGTGGCACGTTAAACTGAAAGAGGAGGGCACTTACACCTACCAGCTTACAGACCCCATCCAGGCTATTAAGGTGAAGCAGAAATGACCAATGATATTTCACGTGCGGAGGGGGGATTTGCATACCGTATAGCAGGAGGAACGTGAATGGTTATGCATGAAGAGGGTGTCCGGGAAACCCAATCGGGCCGCAGCTCAGTAGCACCCCCACCGCGTGGAGTGGCAATTCACCATGGTTGAAGTAGTCTGATTTCTGTGTAAGATTTAGCTCATTTAATAACGCCTTAATTTCACCCTGGTGTCTGGAGTTCCTGACAGAAAGGACACAAGCATGTCAGAGAGTCGGCACTCGATCTCGGGAGACACTGGTACTCTGGGCAGGTGTAAAGCTGGTAGAGCTGAATCGCGGGTCAAAGTCAAAGGTCAAGGTTGGAGAAAATGAATGCACAAAGTGGTGAGTAGTGAGATTATTAGGTTAGCCAACTCACACGGTCACTGAAGTCAGAAAGGCTCTTTTTATAGGTAGACAACGCCTACATCAAAGGCCTCTCTGTATCCTGGTGAGCCAGTTAGGTCACCTTCAGGAATGGGGTTTCAACACACAACACAGAAGGTCTACAGGAGGTAAATAAGGGCTGTGGTGTAATATAACAAGGCTAGATCTATGGATTCAGTAAAAATTAATGGCATGAAATTTCTCAAGAAGTTCTCAAAAAATCAACGTTGAGTAAATCACCGGATCCTCATGGGAACATAAAGTGTAGCCGGTCATGGAGATAACAGGTGAAAATGAGGTAAAGGTTAAATGAGCAGAAGGACTGTGGTGTTATAGACACGTAGGAGACCACAGCCATAGAGAAGCTGAAGGGAACAAGGTTCTACACACACCTTCTGTAGGGTTATTAGGGAGGAAATGGAGCAGTGATTTTATTGGGGCATATTAAGATGGATTCTTCGGGGGGAGGGGCATATTCTGCCAGATCGTGTGGATGAAATGGACTCGTATCGTATTATGAAGCCGGCCTTCCAGAATACAGTTCATAAAGCGCGGTAACTCCATAGCGTTTCGTCTCACGACTTAAATTAATGGATTTTCTGAGGCTTGTGTGCAACGGGTTGAAAATTTGATTTAAAAAAGAAACTGAATTTGAAGGGTAACTGTGCAGTTTCTCTGATGGGGGTAGAGTGCTCCGACCTCCAGGGACCGTGCTTAGACCCATAGTTCCTTATAAATCGCCTTAAATATTGACATGGAGGGAATTGGCTGTACAGCTGTCAAATCGGGTGGTGAAACAGGGCTAACAGCAATCCACCTTAACGGGGCAGGAATCCTAAATCAGGCAGAGAAGTGTCAGACTGCGGGCCGCCACGTGCTGATGTGCTGAGTGTACAGACTGGTTACGTGACAAACAAGCCCCTTTCCGTCCGCTTCCCCAGGCTAAGGCCACCAACCTGCGGAGCCACCTGGAGCGTGGCGCCGGGTCCCTGGACCCCTCCCACCTCCTCCCCAGGGTGCTCCTGCTGTCCCCCGACTGCCTACTGAGCCCCCAGCTGCGGACCAGGAAGGAGGTGGTGACCCACGCCAACCTGGACGCCTTCCTGCACTCCTTCAGTGAGGACTTCATGACGTGGGCTGTGGATGCCCTCCTGCCCTGCTGGATTCTGGGTGAGTGACACATTCAGTGTTGTAGTTTATCGCCACTCAAACCACCCATTTGCGTGTGGCCCCTGAGCTTTGGGGGCCCCCTGTTGGCCAAAAACTGCCAGTACGCTAAGAGGAAGGGCCCCAGAAACCACAAACCCGCCACGGGACACTCTTAGAAGCTTGGAGATACTTAGTGCCATGATTGGCATCTCATATCCCAACCATCCATCCACCTTGGGCTTCAAAGGCTCATTTCACCCTCGCTAACGCTGATCCTGAGAGAGCAGGAGGCCCAGCTCCCTACTAAGGCGTCGATCTTACACCTTTATAGGCAGAAACGCCACCTGAAGTTTATAAGAAAGCATTGGATGGTACAGAACGGTCCAGATGTGCCAAAACGGTCATGCTATCTTCTGCCTTACGTACCAGAGATGGTGTAAAATAAGGGAACGTCGACAACACAGTCAAATAACATTAATCCACAGGTGAAAGGCATTAATTGGCAATGTGCAGTGGGATGCGAACTGAGAACCTTCATATTTCAAGTTTTGAAATTGCCACACTGCCCGTTGTTAATTAATGAAATTGCATTAATGATTCCCACCAGCACTGTACTAATGCTTTGTTCTGAGACATGGAAAATTCTATTAGTCTATTTTCAGAACCTTTATTTTACTGGTCTGGACATTTACTTATAATGTATTTTAAGTTGGGCTGTCAAAATTAACGCGTTAACGTGGATTAATCCATCACCATGATTAATTTGATTAAAATTTTCAGCGTGATTAACCCATCTGCAGCGCAGAATGACTCAAAATCCCAGTTTTGGTGCGTTCTATTTGCCTGGGAACTCGTAT
>JAODLC010000045.1:12712600-12723009 GCA_026781145.1 Hippopotamyrus pictus | reverse complement strand
AGTCCCCCTAGCCCCCCTAGCCCATCTCCCCTCCAAAGCAAAGATGAGTCTCCCTTCCGCTGACATTACCATAGCGGGTGCTAATTACTCTGCTAGGAGCTCCTGAGCCCCCACGGTGAGCCCGGACCCCGCGGCCCCTTCGCAAGACGCTCGTTAACTGGATGTGCTTAATTACATAAGAAGGTAATTACACGTGAGCGGCCGTGTCTGGAGGCTGCCAACTAGTCCGCTCGCTGTTTTAATTGGCCCTCAGCCCGAGGTTTTGTCATGTTTATTTTAGAGGGAGGCCATTAATTGATTTGGCTAATGAAGTAAATATGTTGGGTATCCTTTCCAGGTGGGGTGGCAGCAGACCAAGCTGGCCTTTGCTAATACGATGCCGGCTGCTGTGCGCCCGCTTCCCAGATATTTGCCATAGTGTATTACCACGGCTGCTAACAGCATGCTGACACATACACTCCGCTTAGCAGTTTCGTTTACCTAATGTCTGCTAGCTGCTTACCAGATTTGTTTGCCTAGCACTTGCTAGCCGCTTAGCAGATCACCTAAAACATGCTAGCTGCTTAGCTGATTTGTTTGTCCAGCACATGCTAACCGATTGGCAGAATCGATCGCCTAGGGCTTGCTAGCCGCTTAGCAGATTTGTTCGCCTAGCACTTGCTAGCCGCTTAGCAGATCTGTTTACCTAAGACATGCTAGCTGCTTAGCTGTTTTGTTGCCTAGCATATGCTAACCGCTTGGCAGAATTGATCACCTACGACATGCTTGCACCTTAGCAGATTGTCCGGCTAACACATGCTAGCTACTTAGCATATTCATTTACCTGATGCACACTAGCTGCTTAGCAGATTTGTTTACCTAAGGCATGCTAGCTGCTTAACAGATTTGTTTGTGTAATGTATGTTAGCCGCTTAGCACATTCATTTACCATATTGCCTCTGGAGGACTCGCAGCATCACTGCTGGCTTTTCAAACTCATAGGCTCAAGCTGAATGCCTCCATCATTATCAATGAGATCTGAGAAAACGTAGCCATCCCAGCACGCTGGACGCGTATTGAAATGGAAGCACTCACTCCTCCGTTACAGATCTGACTGCCTGGCGGTAAATTGTCAATATTTTATGGTTTCTGACTACTGAAGCTTTAAGTTGAGGTTAATTCACAGTCACTGTCAAATTGAAGGCATGTAGCGGGTTTCTGAAAGACGGGAGTCAAGGGGAAAGGCAGGCGGGGGTCAAAGATCAGGGGTCCCAAGGCACCACATTACATGTGCACCGGTACACTGTTACAACCCCCCCCCCCTCCTGGAGGTGGCACACGGCCCTCCAGATGCCCCACGCTCAATACCGGCCTCAGAGACAGTCTGCCTAATCCCCAGGGGGGAGTCCCCACCCCAGCCTGGCCCACAGGGATCCGTTGTGTTAAAACATGATATGTTATTTTCCAAAAAATATTTGTAAATGGAGGCTGCCTGATGCACCACCGGGGCCCGTCCATGCGCTCGTCGCTCTGGGAGAAACGTGAGCCCCATTTCACGTCTTTAAGAGGACCCGCCTGCCTCCAGGGTGTCCCCTCGTGTGACACGCCTGTCCTCTTTAGCTATCATTAAGGCCTTCATTCATTCTCTTATTCCTTCATTTATTTGACAGCCACCGTGTTGCGTTTATGGCATAATCAGAAAAGACCTGCAATATCTGAACATTTCCAAAGCATTTGAATTCATATTTTAAATATTTGTATTATTTAATTTTATATTAAAATAATATGCATACATGTACTTTTAAAATGCAGTTTAGTATTTTATTGTGCTGTGCAATAGACTGGCATCTTGATGCCCTGCTTTGCACCCTGCGGTCCCTTGGATAGGCTCCACCGCCCACCCCCCCACCAACCCTGTACCGGATAAGTGGCTGAAAGATGGATGGATGATATTTTCTTATTTTTTTGAAGAAAGATTTATCTTGTTTATTCTTCAGGGCGAATCTAGAATTATAGTGAAAGCTTTGCAGGAGCTGACAGACATCTTTGCTGAGAGAACAAACATATTTGCTGCGCGGGTGGAAATGCAGCTGTTAAATTTCCTGGAAGAGGGGAAATAAATATTAAACACGGTGTTTCTGGGACAAGAACTTTTATATAATAAATTGATGTTTCGATTAGATGGTCTCCTCGCATAGCCACTCAGGAAACCAATCTGCCACAAGAAACCAAATATTACAGAGGAGTGTGGAGAAAATGTGCCATTGATCCCCCCCCTCCCCGCTGCCCCCCCCCATCTTCTTAACAGTGCATAAAGCTGTGCCATTACAAGTCGAACGTTTGCCTGGATCGAACATTGGGGGGGGGGTGGGGGGTTGAATCGAGGGAGCACCACCGAAGTGAAAATGTGAGCCACTGGCCTCCTGAAAGTGCCTCGGTCGCTGATACCTGGTAGGCCGGCCCGCTTAAAGGGATGAGCCTTAAAGGGGATGAACCGTAATGAGCCAGCGTTTTGCCACTGTGAATTCTACTAAACTGCCCTGTTCCATGTGCGAGCATGGAAATTATACCTTCATATTAGGGAGTCTTGAGGCTTTCTCAAGACTATAACACAATAATATGGATTAATAAATTATCAATTTTTGAATTCTGGCGGAGTAGCATTTAATCCGTAGCATGGCCTGGCACCCTTCTACACCGTCCGGTGTGGTTAGCTGGCACGCACCACCCCTTAATTATGCAGCGTGTTTACTGTGTCCATTTAGTGACTACACGGCCCCCGAGTCCGTAAGAGGCAGCTGCTGGGGGCAGCTTAAGAGAGCCCCGGACACCCGATAGCTCCCCGAGCGCGCTTCAGCCCCGCAGACGAGACGGGCGAGCTTTTGATCCGCCGCTCGCAAAAAGACGTGGACGGGCAATCCGGGGGTCAGTCAGAAATGATCTGGACCCGATAGGGAGCTAGCAGGGTAAAATCCGTTAAATGTCCGGTACGTTTTTCGGACATTTGCATTCACACGTACGGCTTCTCCGGGTAGTGCCTAGAAAAGTCCGGGGTGGCACTAAGTGTGTGACCGCGTGCCCTGCGATGGAGTGACGTCCCATCATGCCTTGCAGCCCATGTTCCCAGGACTGGCTCCTGGATCACATGACCCAGTCCTGATTATAGAGTGATTTAAAGAGATTGTGGCCCGGGGCAATCTGAATGTAGAGAGTGAGAGACCGGATCGAGCCATGATTAATTCATCGCCATTATTACGCAGAGAGCCCTGGAACAGCTTTAATCGGTTTCCGTGGATCGCAGATTAATCAGAGCTGATGCTTCGCTGTGCTCCTCCCCCCCCCCCCCCCCCCCCCCCCCCTTTACAGGAGGGCACGGAGGATCAGTCGGCATGGAGGGCAGTCAGGAATATATAATTAATCAACTGGTATCATATCTCATTTAAAGGTACAACAGCTGAATCCTTCCTTGGCACTGGCCTCCTTTTGGTCCCTCCTAGTGGACTGTGCCACGCCCCCTTAATTTCCTGCTCTTTTCAGCCATTGGCTGCCATTAGCCGCAAGTCTTCTGTGATTGGTTAAAGCTACTTTCTGTTTTCCTAGTATGAGCCTATGCCGAATCTAACTCCAGAACATGGCTCATTATCACACTGGCCATCCTCATCCTCACCCACCTGGGTGGCCCCCACATCTCTATACGGGTCCCCTCTGGCCCTCACATTCTTTTATGGGGCTACATTCCTTTTTCTATCTCAGACCATGATGCTTGGAAGTTAGTGGACTAAGAAGATGTGAAGATCTTTGCAGGTCCTCTTCTGGGATCCAAGCCATGGTCACTATGTAGCTCTGCTCTCCCACTGGCAGCACCACACTACAGTTCAATACAGGTCCGTGTCATGCAATAACAACCCCCCCCCCCCCCATCGACACCCTGGTGGTAATCAAAGCCAAGCTGAATGCCACACTCTTCTGCTGTGACCTCTGCAGCGACTTTGAGCGCTGAGAAGGACAGTGATGACTCAGGCCTTCTCTCCGGAACTGGCCTTGGTGGCGGGTGTGTATATGGGGGGGGGGGGCTTGCCAGCAGACTGTCTGCCTCCAGTCTGTGAACCTGAATCGGTGTTGTGGGTCGGCGTGGCCACAAAGATCCCCCCCAGCCTGTTGAGTCCATCTGTCGGCCCGCGATTAAATGTGGCACCTGAAGCGGATCGATTTTAAATTCATCGAAAGACCGCCCCACCATGTCCCAGATCTTCCTTTTCCATCGGAGGGAGAGCCACCCCCCAACGGTCTTCTCGGGGGGGGGGGGGGGGGGCACACTGGCTTTCCACCGTGCTGGATTATTACTGGCCCCCTGGGGAGGCCTCTGGCTGCCCGCGGAGGCACCGTGCAGAAACAAAACACCGTGGTAAAACGGTACCCGCAACATCAACATCCTGAGGCTAATCAGAGATGCCTAATGGCCCTTAATTGGGTGCCTGAAGAGCGACGGGTCCCCACTGGCGAAACCTGAGCGTGCCGCTCACTAAAACGCTGTTAATTTACCGTAAGATCAGTGCGGCGAAAAAAACAAAAAAACAAGAGAGACGAACGGCTCAGTGGATTCGTCGTGCAGCGGATTCGTCTGGCTTGTTTTGTTTTACTGCCCCCTCTTTTCCCCTTTGAATATCCTAGCAGCTACCGTTTCGGTAGAAATGGACCAGGTCGGGTGGACGGCGCTGCCCACTGAATGGAAAAGGGTACCAGGGTCATGACATAAAGTGCCTTTAATTAATCTAATTGCACAAAAGAGAGGGAGAAGGAGGGGGTGGGGGGGGACACTGTTTACTGCCCCAGAGTGCGGAGATGATGCCAGACCGAGGCTTTTATATGTATTTTCTGTGTCCCTTTGTCAGGTCTTCAAGAGGGGTGGGGGGGGGTTTGGGTGGGAGAGTTGAGCCATTTTCAGAACGAGAGAGGAAATCATTTTCAGTAAGAACACAATGTGCCCATTCGAATTATCGTGTGCAGAAGCATTAAGCGGCGCAGATCTGATACAAAATGTAAAAATTAAATAACCCCCCCGCCGCTTCCTTTGTAGTGGTTTAACCTGTGTGGCAGCCATTTGTGGGACAAAACGGCATTGTTCCATTAGATGTTGATATTTATTTATTGGACTGAAAGCGCTTGGGGACCCCCGGATTAAATCTGATGCACTTTTGCAGTCGGTGTCATCTACATTTAATTGTTTAGCGAGGACGTGGAGGAACATGATTTTAATCATGGCTTAAATGACATGCCAGTTGAAAGGGTTGTAAAAGGTAAATAAATGTGTGAAATGTGTGGGCGGGGCTTGTTTGTGGTTTAATTCACTTTTCAGCATCACTCTGTGTGCTCTGGACAGTTTCTCCCCATTTTTTAATAGCAAACACGCTGCCAAATCGGTCTCGGCGTGAAGGCGGCCTCGCAAACCAGGCTTCTGGTTTAGACGCTGTGTTTAAGGCTATGGGCCTCGCTGATGATATGACACCTTAATGTTTACTGGGATCAGCTGCGCAAATGCGTCTGTCGATTGTATCATCCTAAAAGACTGCTCTGTTAGGCACTATGGCGCTATAGCATGAAATGTTTGAATCCCAGCCAAGCTCTGAGATTATATGATGTCATGACTGGCAGATTATTCATGTTTCCTGGGATAGAATTGAGGATTTTGGTAAGCCTGTACTGGATAAGAAGTCGGCAGATGGATGGATGAATGGATGGATAGATGGATGGATGGATAAATGACAATGCCTTTTTGATGATGATGATGATGATGATTATCATGATTATCATAATGATAATGGCATGGTTAAATAGTTAAATTGCTAGCAATTCCAAAGGAACGGCAGAGAGTGAAAAATCCTTCAGGGTTCTGGAATAGGTGAAGAAATGTTCTTGATGGTCTCTCTGTGTCTCCAGCACTTGGTGGACACTAGTGTTTCAGCTGAATTCTCCCCATTGACCGCTTTCCAGGTTTTTCCCTTGTCGGCTATTGATCACTGGGCTCACAGACTTCCTGTCGCAAAACAATTAAGAGTCCTATAGAGCGTATGTGGGCCCCACTGTTAATTTTTGTTTCGATCATTATATGTTTTCTGACACGTGGGAATCATTAGCGCCCCCATACCCTGGTGCGGGGGGTAGAGTAATTCTGCAGTGTTCAGTTCTTTCCAGCCTCTGGGGGTTTCATAGCTCCTCTGATTGCATTGGACCTGTGTTTAGATGGTTTTATCTATTTACAGAAGAGTTTCTACTTCCATTGTTTTGTATTCATTGCTGATACCAGTCACCTGTTCTGCTAAGCCATTTATTTTCAGACCGGCATGATGCTGGTCCATCACAGGCAACCCCACACACACATCAGCCAGTTTATAGCAATTGTTTGTGCAGCCATTAGTTTTTGCTTTGTATTTCTCTCACAGACGCTCCAAAGCAACAAACGTTATTGAGAAAAAGAAGAGCCAGTCAATCCTTAAAGCAAATGGGGTTTAAGGGTCTTCCTCCCAACTATGGAATCAACACCGGGATTTGAACCAACAACTTTCCGATCGTAGGGCTTGTATTCTAATCTGTGCCACACAGCTTGGGTGGCAAGACAGCCAAAGAGGTGCAAGGATATATAAACTCCATACAAATACAGGAGGAAGGATTCGAACCCTCAACCCTTGGGATACAAGACCACAGTTTTAACCCTTGAGCTGCCTGGGAATATATAAAGCCCTCTGTGACACAGCAGGTACACAGATACTGCAGCGCCGCTGGTCTGGTCCTCACCCCACCCTGGTCCTCCTATATTGCATGGTGGGGGGGGGGTTGTTTTGGCTCCTGGGTGCTGTAGCGAGGTGGCCTGAGGAAATTGGAGAGGAATCACAGGGATTTCGGGGGAACGGCCAGGTCCAGATCGCATTAATTATCATTTCAGGAGCTTTTGTTTTAATTGGAATGAATAAATAGACTGGTGTAGGGGTAATGGAGGAATTAGGCTCGGATAGCCGTATCGATCTCCCGGACCTGGGGTGGGGGGGGCAGTGCTGCGGGAGTCCCAGGAAAGGCCCAGAAAAAAAGATAGGGTGGGCAGCCTCCAGACATCAATTCGCTGGGCGCTTTTGTTCAAGCCGAATTCTCAGGGGCTTTGGGTCACGTTGGCTGCCGTCTGCCCGCGCCCTTCTGTCTGCGGAGACTCCGGACGTCGATACCGCAGACGCGGAACATGCCGGCACTCGATCTGGCGGCCAAGACGCCGGCAGCGCTGAGGCTTCGCCGCAGTTCCCGTGTCGCCGGCGCCGGCGAGGCTTCCGCCGGGAGTAGCCGATGCCGGGACGATCGAGGAGAACGGTCCGAATTGCATTTTATAGTAAATATTGGAAACTTCCATTAGCTCTGTGCTCCCTGTGTATCAGACACCCAAATGAGCATTTTAAGTTTTCCATGGGTGTAGGACCCAGGGAGTCACAGTATACCCCCCCACCCAAAAGAAAAAATTATTTGGTTCATCACCCCCCAATAAATAAACCTTGGTATTTAAATTAAGTTTTGTTCCCCTCAGCATCAAACTTTCTCCTATTGCCTAACGCTCTTCTGTTCCAAGGCCAGGCCTTGGTGGATCCACCTTGTGGATTTTGCACATCCACACCTATGCTCCTTGCACTGACTCTAGACATTCAGCACATTCAGTGACACTAGTGGTCACTGCACACCTGCACTTTCATGGAGATTATTCTATTTTTATTCTGTTTCCCTTATTTGCACACCCTCCGGACATTTCTATTTTGTACAGATATTTTTATTCTCTCTTAGTTAAATTACTTTCTATTTTCTTCTTATTTCCTATTAATAGTCTTTTATTTTTAGGTCACGGGCAGTCGTCCAAGCATTTCACTACATATCGTACTGTGTATGACTGTGTATGTGACAAATAAAATTTGAATTTGAATTTGAATTTGTTCTGGCACCCTAACCCCCTACCCCGGAGCAGAAGACAAATTTTGTCAATTCATTTAAATTAAAAACATTTCAGTAGCACAGGTTATCAGGGTTGCCAGCTTTGGTCAGCTGGCTGGAGTGAGATTTCCAGTTCGAGACAAGTCTGTACACATATTTGTGTGCATGTAAGAGTTTTATTACCTTGTAAATAGTCTGTAGGGTTTGCAAACTGCCTCAATGCTTTTGATGCAGCTAATTTTAGGTTTATAATGGAATAATATAGATTTGCCGATTTCTTGCGTGAGAGTCAGAGTCTGAAAACATGAGTGTCATGCCAGATGCCTGAGAGCTGGCAACCCTGGGGTATGTGACTGTTAGCAAACTAGCTCACGTTATAACTTTAATATCATGGAATGCAACCAGAGGTATTACTTCTGATTTTTTTCACTCACTGTTCTGCTTCTCTTAGTCAAAAGGAGCCCTAGACAATCACCTATCTCACCTATAGGACGGGCCGTTCCTGTCCTATCGATTGCCATAAATTTCAAATTCTACTCAGACATTCATGTTAGCTGAAATATATAGATATACAGATCTCCATCCATCTTCCATGACAGTCTTCTATCGTTTATCCAATACAAAGTCATATTGGGTCAGGAAGCTTAGAGTATACGGCAGGGGGCAGGGGGCACACAGGATGGGATGCCAGTATTGAGGAGGGCATTGATATAAATAAATCCATCCATCCCTCAGTCTTCTTTACTTGGTGACAGGGAGCCTGGAGCCTCTCTCTGCAGGGGGACACCCAGTCCTTCACAGGGACAACATATAATCTGTGTATTATTGATAGTGTTTCAGGGAGCCCCAACTTGTGGTACAGCGCCTTGTTGGGGCATGCAGCATGCAGGTGAAACTGAGAGATGTTGCCTGGATTTTTTACCTCCTGTCAGGGTAGCCCATGGCAAACAGGTCCGAACAGAGGTGCCAGACAAAACCAGCCACTTTTTATTATTGGCTGGCAGTGAAAGGACTGTGTTGGTGCAGACGGTCATTGTGGTGACAACGACAAGGGCCCTATTTCAGACTGTGTGGAAAAATGCGACGGTAATCCACTAGAGGACCATAGCGAGAAGGTCTTACGGATGGAGATGCTGAACCAAGTATAGTGCGGGAAGATGGGTCCTCAGTTGGGGAGACACTCAACATCAACGGGAAGATCTTTGGAGTGAGATTGGTGTTGGAGTTGGATCAACGCCTTTCGGATGTCCAGCCACTACTGTTGCCATGACTGAAAGAACATTGGAAGCTGCAAAGACAGAGTAAGCCTGAAGCCCCAGACAGAACATCTTGGCAGAGCCAACATCTACTTTATGGCACCTAATAATAATAATAAGAAGAAGAAGAATTCAAAGAACCCCGCATGTTTACATTGATATAGTGAACGCCATAGAAGAAATCTGATTGGGCAGAGATATGGTGTGGACCTTCTCCGGAAGGTTCAGGACCGTTCCAGACACCTGCAGGTGTAGCTGCGCTTCAGGAGTGGCTGTGAGCCCGTATTGCGTCGCTCGAAACCCGAGTCCATTCTCCAGGTGCCGTCTTGGATGTGCCGGTTCGGCTCAGCGCGAGTCTGGCATGTTGCCGCGGCATCGAGAAAGGGGCTGATTTATCAGCTGCGGCGTAGCCATCTGTTGCGCAGAATTACAGATAAACCAGTTAGCGGACACTTTACCCCATTGTCTCTTGTTTTGTTAATCACTCGTAATAACATCCCGCATCAATATGGTCTTTAAACCCGATTTCAGAGTTAATGGAATAAGAGGGGCCTCACTCGGCGAGTGCGGTGGGGTAACGTCGTTAGAAATGTTTGCTAAGGACAAATTAAATCAGCCATAAATTGCGCTCTCGGCTCGACCAGAAAACCCAGCCTCATTCAGGAGACCGGGACTCATTTTTTAACCTCTCACAGAAAATGCACTTAAACAGATTAAAATAAAGTAGGGACTACGCGAATGGATGTAAACCATAATTGCCGCTGTCCTAATGGCTTCCTGTTAGCTGCGGCTGGTGGTCGGCAGAGCTATTTTGGAGTTAACTAGTGATCAAGGTCATAGCTTTGAGCAACCTGCGGGCTTAACTGAATTGTGCATGTCAACGAAATGCAGAGTACTTCCCATGATTGCCTGCTCTGTGGAAGCAGGTACCCCTCCCCCACCTGCCCTCTCCCCTCAGTAGGGGTGGGGCCGTGCTACTTGTTATCTTTACCTTCAGCAAAGTGACCCGCTGAGGCATATCGGTCTCAGTCAAAATGGAGACATGGAGAGAGACTGTCACAGCTGTGAGGCTCCTTATTGGACATGGACAGGAACTGTCGCAGCTGTGAGGCTCCTTATTGGACGTGGACAGGAACTGTCGCAGCTGTGAAGCTCCTTATTGGACGTGGGCAGAGATTGTCACAGCTCTGAGGCTTCTTATTGGACGTGGACAGG
>JAODLC010000045.1:12700065-12712500 GCA_026781145.1 Hippopotamyrus pictus | reverse complement strand
GACTGTCACAGCTCTGAGGCTCCTTATTGGACATGGACAGGGACTGTCACAGCTCTGAGGCTCCTTATTGGACATGGACAGGGACTGTCACAGCTCTGAGGCTCCTTATTGGACATGGGCAGGGACTTTCTCAGGCTTCTTATTGGACACAGGCAGACACAGTCTTATATTCTCCTTATTGGACATCGACAAGCACATACTAATCTAGAGACAACTACTATAATAGAATAATCTATTTCAGTCTTTAGTGACTTTTTTATTCTCCAAGCACATTCACTATAAACATTCCCATTCTTCAGAAGCAGTCTTTGTACTTTTGCAGTTCATCATTCTCAGTCATTGTCCGGCATGAGCAATCAGGCCACATTGTGTAATGAATTGTCTTATTTATCCGTCCCTTTTTCTGCACACTTAGTGCTGAAATAAGGAACAGTGTAGTCCGCTGGTTTCTTTGCAGCCATTTTAAACTTCTACTGAGGTTAGTGGTTATTGATGCATATTTGTCAGTATGGTGCAATGCAAAAAAATGGAAATCATGGAAAATAATTCACATTTGCAAGAGTGGTTTTAAACCACTCGGGATGAAGAACATTGGCAGAAATTTAGCCCAAATATTCTAAGGAAAAAAATTCCATCAATACTCAATATCTATGTCAGCAGTCAATATCCCACAAAGTACTCGTCCTTTTCATCCGCCCACATCAATACGAGACATTTCAGTCCCACGTGCTGGCGGTCATTGTCCATCAACTGAGGGGTCCATTGTTCTGAAAATCCCAGTGCGTTCTGAAATTTTCATTCTTAAAAGAAAGTTATCTCCAGGGCTGGACCGGGATTCAATTTTGGCCCAAGACTTTGGGGTCCCCCATGGCCCCATGGTGAATTATGCCTTGCACGGTGGGGGTGGATTTTGCTGGCCCAGAAACCCATTGCCCCACCAGGAAAATGTCCCGTATACACGATGGCCAGTCCAGCCCTGACTGCCTCCTGAACATTAGCGGTGCTCAGTTTTTTTTCATAGTATGGAAGGTAATTAGATGTGTAGTTTGTTGTGAAATACTTTGGGATATTTTTGTGGAATTTGTACAAACTGTTACCTACCTGCCACTGTCTACAATAGTGTGTCACAAATCAGAGAGAAACCCCCCAGACGGTCCATATTTTTGCTAGAGTCGGGAGGGAACAAATACGTGGACCGCTGGGCGTCCCCGAGGACTGGTTTGAGAAACACTGGTCTATAAGACACTGTTAAAAACAAACAACATAAAAATAACTTACAGTAAATTTGGTTTGCTAAAGAGCTAAACTGGTTTGCTAAAATAGTGATATGAGTGATGTTGAGTGCAGATTGAGAAACGGCAGACTAACATTTCTCGCTGACATCAGCACAGACATTCAGGTGTTGCTGATGTAACTAACTGTTACTGTATTTTTCCCAAGGTGGGGGCCCTGATGTTTGCCGGAGACTGAGGCCATAGCCTAGGATAGCCTATGTCAATGGTTCTAGACTACGGTCTGGATGTGTACTGAGCTGCAAGTTAATCCAGACCTAGGAGATAATGCACCTTATGAATCAATGTTTAACGTAAAAAGGCTTAACGTGGTTTGACGTACAAAATTACAATGCAGAACCACCAAACTTCAGACACACACACAGAACCCATCATAATACCCCCCCCCATCAGAGATGATCAGCATGCACTAAAACGTACCCATTATTATTACATATTGATTGCCTACATCAAAGGTTATTGTTAATTCATTAAGTTATATTAAATTTACGAAATGTTGTTTTTTTATTGATCATTGTTCCGGACCTCTGACTTTGAACGAAAATCTGAGGTGGACCTTTGATTAAAAAGTTTGAGATGGCCTAAGCTTTAAGACGGCACTGGACAGAGGGAACCATCTGGAACAGCGTTTTACTGGAAGTCCACTGTAGAGTGTGTTTGGTGTGTTGGTGTCGCCTCTCTGCGTGTGCGCCGTGTCCCCGCGGTGAGGGTCCGTACCCATCGGGAGCGGTTCGCCAGCCAGGTGTGCGCGCCCATCGACGGGGGGGGCGACACGGGGGCCCCGGGGCTCCGCTTGTGGCGGTGTGGGTTTACACTCGACCTGGGTTCACGCTGTAACGTAGCACCTTTGGCTCGGGGATGTTTCACACCTCGTGTGGGGCTGACAGAAAGAGGACCCCCCCCTCCCCTCCTGGATTGAATGACAGGCACACGGGCGATGACACATCTTCCCCAAGTCATAAAAGGCCCCCCCACCGCTGTCCGTCGACAGCCCCAACCGTCAGTCACGGGCCCCACATGTCACCCTGGAGGAGACTGGGAGACAGGCCCTCTGGGGTTGTGCGGGGCGGGGGGCAGGGGATGGCTACCTGGTGACATCAGAGGCCCCCCGCCAGCTCATATTTCTGATTCAGACAGCTACAGATGTTAATAGCGGGACAGGGGGACAGGGTCAACGTAAATACGAAAGGCAGTTCCACCTCCTTGTTAAAGAGACATGCACCAAATTTCCATCCTTTTTACTGCCGCTTTTTCTGAGTGCCGTTCTGGGGGCCTGGACCTTTTCCCAGGAAGCACGGGGCAGGAGAACATCCGGATGGGGTGCCAGGCCGTTGGGGGGCGCAGGCACACTCACCCCGACTGCTGGAGAATGCTGGAGTTCCCGCAGGAAGCCCGTGTGACGTAGGGAAAACATGCAAACGCACGCACAAAGGAGAGGCGGGATTCTACTATCAACCCTAGTGGTGTGAGCCACCATAACAACCAATCACATTCCAACATTCCTCTTAGTTAACTGGCAGCATACATAAAGCCAAAAATTGAATGATGTGGGTAGACATTTGTGGTTAAAATTTTTTAGCATAATTATAGATAATAGAATGTTCCTTGGGATTCCTCAATGAATTATGTCCTGTGTGAATGTATATAATTATTATTTCTATTGTTATTGCTATTACTAGATCAAAAAAAAATGGCCAGTGTAACCCGAAAATCTTGCAGCTAGACCAACTTTTAAACAAAATAGAGATATATTATTAATCCCCATAGGGGAAATCTCTTTTTCACCAAACAGGGGAGTGGAAGCTTGGGGGGGGTCACAGCAAAGCACCACCTTGTGGTGCCCCGGGGGGGTTACAGGCTTTGCTTAAAGGCCCACAGACACATGCCTGTTATGCCAAAGCCGGGCTTGAACCAATGACCACCCACTCACAAGCACCAAGGGTTAGCCCACTGAGCCACACCCCAGCAGGACAAAGGGGGTACGTCTCTAATTGTCTGGTTCAAAAATGACCTTAAAGTGGAATGTGTTTCTTTGAAAAAACTACAGATGCCAGTTTTAGGCAGTGAGAGGAGGATCCGGGTTCGAATGTGATGGTGACGAGGTCAAGGACAGCTGGCAGCGGGTGTCGATTGAAAACATGGCGAGCTGTCACCGCAGCCCACAGAAGGCGGCGGCTGGAAGGGTGGCCAGTAGAAGGATCCAGAATTTTAAAGCCATTTTTAGACATGAGCTCTGTACATCTTCTGGAATCACCCTTTCACACATGTGGCACACAACCAGAAATTGTCAGTGTCAGATACCTACTAGAAGTAGTCCAGTTGGTTTAGATGAGGGGCGGCACTTGGGTAGGGTATGCAGGAGACGGGATATGACGTAAGAAGTGTCCTGCGGAAACCGCAGTGTTTCGTTGCGCCTTAGTTCACATTAAACCGCGGTCCTGTAGCTTGAAATCTGACCATCTCATCGTTCCTTGAATATATCGGATGATTTTGGCGCCAGCCCTTACTGACAGAATATTTTTGGCTGTTTGTATTCTTCCTTTTTTTGTGCCAGTTGCATGACAGAAACATCATCAACATGCCCAGCCGCTCAAGGACAATTCTTGGGAATATCTCTAGCTCCATTCACACTAGGGAGTCAATCGGAAATGATCTGGACTTTGTACTAGGGAGCTAGCGGGGGAAAGTCCCTTAATCTTCTGATACTGTTTTGGACGTCAGCTCACACATACAACCCCTCCAGGTAATGTCTGGAAAAGTTCAGGGTGGTGGAGCATGTTTGAATGCGGTTTAAATCACTTTAAATCACAGATTAAGGTAACCTTCTTGACTGTAAATAGCGCCACCTGGTGGGCCGGTTGGGCTTGGGGGGTGGTGCAGATTTTCTGGAAGGTGGAACTGCTAGCAAAGGTGCCTGATGGCGGGTGAGATTTGTGATGCCTGCCCCCCCCCCTTCCTCCCTCAGGCTCTCAGGTGGGGCGTCATGTTGGTGAGGGATGTGTGACAGTAGATGAAAAACACGATGGAACGAGGTGTCACCCTGTAAAGGAGCATAATAAAGGCCTGTAGCTATACGTCAGGCAGGAAGGGCACGTTTACAGACCATAAAGGGGCCCCGCTCTCGTAGCCTAGAGCAAAGAACTCGGTGTGAACCTGCTCCTCGGATACGGCATCCGTCTGAAGCACTTAAACACATATAAAACCTGAGATGCAAGCATCTGCGCAGTAAAACGAATCTAGCAGGTGATGTCATGTTCCCGTCGCTTGGGGCGCAATTACAGCTGCCGCGATTTCCAAAGTAAATGATATTTGCATATTATCAGGAGCAGTCTGTGATTGACCCCGCCCACCTGATGTAATGGGCGTGGCCAGTCGCCCCCGCCGGCTAGGGTCGCCCTCAGCAACCTGTCAGGCTGCTGTGCTGTACGGCCCAGTGTTGGGTTTCTGGTGTACCTGCAGGTGAAGGGAAGCTCTCTTCATTCACAGCGGATGACTTTTTAACAGGCATGTCCTCGCCGTCATACCCCCCTTCCCCCCCCCCCCCCACACGTGTGTTTGGTTCATTCCAGGCCCTTCCCGCCTGTCTCGAGGAATGACACCCAATAGCCCTAGTGAGGACCACGCCTGGACCCCCCCCCGCCACGTTCCTGAGTGCGTTTATTGTCGTCTGTGTGGATCAGAGCCAGGGGACGGTGTTTGTGTTATTGGGGGTTGGACATCGCCCTTGTAACAGCATTGATGTTTGTTGCCATTTGGTGTGGCCCGTCAGCGTTTTCGGTTGACGATGGGTGGGGGTGGGGAAGGCAGGTTGGGGCGGAATGGAGGAATCTGAGGAAATCCCCCGTGGGGGTGTATGACCTGTGGGAAGCAGGGGGGCTCCGGCGGAGTGCCGGAATGATTTTCTCTTTAGGAGACACCCTTCAAAGTCTTAAGCGTGGTGGGGGGGGCACTGCTAGAGATTTTGGAATTCAGGCCCCATGAAAGCATATCATACTGAGGCCCCAACCCAAACAGATCCAATTATGTTCCAAATTTTTTTGGGTCCCTGCCACTCAGGGGTCCTTGGAATCATCACAACTTTACCCCCCTTTACAGCTCCCCTATTCATATGTTACCAAATCCCACACTGACCCAATACGCTACACTACACTACACCTGAGCAGATCGACGACAATGTACCAATTCCTGCAATTCAGAGTATTTTTATATAGTATTATTTTGATATTGATGTGCTCTTCCTATCCAGGCTGTCCCCTGTCAAGGATAGACTCCTGCCACAAACCCCCCCCCCCAATCCCCCCCCCAGTGACCTTGTTCTGAAAAGTGTGGTTGGAATATGAATGGATGGATGGATGGATGGATGGATGGATGGATGGATGGATGGAACCATAATTTTTATATACTCAGTATCCCTGTGGCAGGGACCCCAAAAGAATGTGTGTATTGTATACGTCATTCCAGCATAGTCACCCCAAAGCTTTCCGATTCTAGTCAAATTGGACTGGGAACATTATCAGGACGGACCAATCTGCTGTCCCAACACGCCTGGAAATGGCGACCTCACTTACCTTTACAGTCATTTTTTACAGCAAAAAGAACAATAACCGCAGTAGACCGCTGATAGACCACTGATAGACCACTGATAGACCGCTGATAACATAGACATTTCTTCTTCTGACTTGGTGTGTCTCTCACACGTTGAATGTTTAATCTGTCCCCTTTCAGCAAAAGCCCCCCCCCCACAAGCATGGCCGTACATGACCGGGAGAGGAGAAGGCAAAGATTCTGTCTGTCGTTCACGTACATATAGTTCATCTTCGAAACCCGGATTCTGCAAATAAAGCCGGGAGAAAATTCTCAGTAGTGTGGGGGTGTTTTCAGACATTCGCTTCTGTAATGCTTAGGATGCTTTGTGTATTTGGTTGAACTTATTTGAGCATTAAAGCCGTGTTTTAGTGACAGATTAAATCACTTGTTTGGTCGGGTCTGTATCTCCAGGCCATAAGCGAAGACAAATCACATGCTAATGGTTTTATGGTTCTATAATAGTCCTGGTGAAGATTCCATGTTGCAGATAAGGTCTCTTGTCTTGGATCAGATATGCATGTGATATGTGGGCTGCGGGGGGGTGTAAAATATGAAAAGAAGATCTCCTCAGATGGACCCAATAAGCCGACATGTGCCAGAGATCAGGCTGTGCCTCCAGGTCCGGTCTGCGGAAAGTCCCCGTTTCCCGGGCCAAAGCCCGTCTCGCCTGTAATCCAGTCCGGACATCCACCCGGCGAGCCGCGGTTACTGAATACAGCCCCCCCGAGAACAGGAATGCGCTATCTCGATTTCACAGGGGGAGACAATGCTGCCTATGGGGTCCAAGACCGACCACGGTCCGCCAAAAGGGAGGTGGGGGGGGACATACAAACGAGGGAGGGCTTCGCGTCAGTGTTTGAGGGGCGAAGGTTGTCCTGGTGACAGGAGACAAGGCCTTTGAAAGCGGAGAAGTGATGTCTGGACTGCGTTGGGGGGCCGTATTCCTCTGCTGGGGGAAATCTCCCACACCTACATGCCTTTCATATCATATTTAATCATAGCATATTTAAATTTGGGGGGCAGCACAGTGGCACTGTTCTCGAAGGTTCCACGCTTGTAGAGTTTCTATGTTCCCCTCGTGTTGTTGTGGGGATTCCTCTGGGTTCTCCTGTCTCCCCCCACAGTCCAGAACCATGCTGAAGTGAATCGGAGTTACCAGATTGTCCATGTGCATGAATGGCGTGTGAGTGTGTCCTGTGTTGGGTTTGCGCCCCATCCTGCGCCCCATCCTGCCTGCGCCTGTAGCTTCTGGGATAGGCTCCGGACCCCCCCACGACCCCGCATACGACAAGCAGATACAGAAAACGGATGAATGGATATTTAAATTTGGTGATGAGCTGACCAAAATCTAGAAGCAAGTTTGGTATTGCCAGATGTATGAGCATTACCACATAAACAAATAGTTCTATAGTTTTAAAGACATGTGTGTATAAAGTAAAGTTATTACTGGGGTTAATAAATAAATAAGTAATAAACAACACAATCAATGCGAATTCATAAGTATAGCAGGTGACATAAAAAAAAAAAAAAAAAAAAAAAACAATAAATAACAGGAAATTACATCACCGGAGACAGATTGACATTCAGCATTCACAAGTGGCACAGATTCACTGAAGGTAAAAAGAGGGGAAGGAGATTGTGTTAATTGTCAGCTGTAGGTTGAAATTATGTCAGAATGTGTCACCTGATTTAGTGACGCTTTCTGAGGGACTAGTGGCATTCCACTGAAATTCCAGATGTGTCACACAAAGTCCCACTGCATTTTCCCACGTCGGTGTATGATTTTTGCCAGGAGGACATTGCACTGTCTTACAGTTTAGAGATGGTCTTTTAAGATCAGGGTGTCCTTGTCCCTCAGCCTGGCGTCACCGACAGCACCAGTGGCTGCTTTTTAGAGCCTCCCCGTCTCTGAAACGGCACAAAGCCGAAACTCTATGTCAAAAAATAACACAGGATCTTCTGGAATTTACGTCTCCGAATTCAATTTATTTAGCGATGACTGCACCCCCTGTGGCCACAACCTCACTCTCCTATGTGAAGAGCTAGCTTTTTCCTTCTATGAACCTATAGGGGGGGGCCCTTTGGCCCCCGAGGCCTTTGATTTAATAGTCCGGATTGTTGTGTGATTTATGTAGGGTGTATTTATGTAGGGTAAGGTCCAGACTGCAGTGCCTGTTTTCTCAAGGTGTTCATCAATAATGGTCCCACATAGAGCGGCTCCGATAGTGCCTTCCGGGGAATTTTACGCCAGTACGTCACGTGCAGAGCACTGCTGGATCTGGCACTTCGCACCCACCCACCAATGGGCGATGCAGACGAAGCAGATCACATTGCCTCACCACAAGCTTCATGGCTGAAGCCTCATACAAGTCCAGTTTAAGGAAAAATGTCAGGGTCAGCACCTGTCTGTCCCAGTCTTTCGTGTCTTCTCCCCGTTTGGCCAGCAGGTGTCGCTGGCCATCCTGTCCTCTCCGTATTCAAAGTCTTTAGTGTGTTTCCCCTGCTCCCGATACGGCTGCATGGCTCAATAAGCCAGTTCTTAGTTTCCCTGTTAGTTTCTGAGTAATTATTCATTTCACCTGTTGCCCGTTTTTCCAGCCTTGTTAATTGTTCTCACCTGTCCTGCATTAACCTTTTTAGTTCTCTGTATTTAAGTTCCTGATCCTGCCCTGTTTTCTTGTGGAGTCAGTGGTGTTGCTGATGCTGCTTGTTGGCTGTGTTTCTGCAGTTTATTATAATTATTTTTTTTTTTGATTCAGCACCTGTTCCCTGTGTAGCTGATTTCCCTTTGTTGATCATTTCATTGATCATTACTTTGTACCCTTTTTGGTTTTGACCCCTCGTTGTTTTGTAGTTTCCTAGTGTATTCTGTTCTGTTAATATATCCCTGTTGTGTTCCTGGAGCCGCCAGTGAATCGTCCACCTCCTTTCCTCGCCTGCACGACACCCCGCCCTTGTGATAGAAACCCTCGAGTCCGCGACAGAAAAATGTGTTCCCAGTGAACTACTTTTGCGATGCTGTTGTTACAACAGGATGAGGCTGAGAAGTCAGTTTATCATTTATGTCTTTCATCCATATTTTCACAGTAAGGGCAATTTTAAGAGGACATGTTATTGTGTGATTTGTATCAGCATGCAGGAAGTTGACAAGCTGGCCTGCTTATTGAACCATGTATCGGAGGGGGGTGTGGTCATCTAGGGAAGGAAGGTCAGGTGACTGCTGGCTGTTTGTGTTGTTCCACTGTACCTGTCAGTCGTTTGTCTGAAGATAATCGTTGCTCTGATGTTTGTGCTCAGCCCCTGTAAAGCTGACCAGACCCTGAAGCCTCTCCTGATTCGACATCCCATTTATTGATTCCATAATCACTAATTTCATTTTCTTCTTTAGTTATTGCCAAAATGGGTCTTTTTTTCCGTGTTTCCTTACCCACATGGTCTCCCTCCTGGCCTCATTGGCCCTCGAGGGCTGACTGCCTAATAAACCTTAGATTGGCATTCTTGGTGTTTCTCCACGTGAAAACGCTCTGAGTGAAGCAGCCATGTCACTTGGAAACGGCTGGTTTCTTGTAAATCTATCCTTTCATCTATCGGTGCTCGTCAATATCCACCGACCCAGTTAGGCCGTCACTGATCGGGAGCCTGTTCCGGGAAGTTCAGGGATTGGGCGACGAGCCTTCAGAAGGAACACAGACACGCAATGGGCAAATTGCCATCAGAGTCACCGGTTCACGAGACACCAGAATGGCCAGGAAAACCACAGGCCGTGTCAGCAGGGTGGGACACAAGCCAGTGGAGGCAGGAGTTTGAGGCAATGCCCTCGCCAAGGTACCACGCCGTCCAATCACTACCCCCTGCGGAGCAAGCGATAACTCAAAGCCGACAGGAGCGCCATACGCCTCGCTGGTGGCAAGGTCTGCAGACTTGACGCCCAGGGGGCTGACACAAGAACCCCCCCCCCCCGGCCCCAGACATGGTCCCTCCCGTGCTGCTGCCCCCGTGCCTCTCCACCCCTTCCTTATTAAACTGATCATGTGCAATTACGGGGAGGTAGAGTAGTTTTCCTCACCTCTCTCGCTTATCTGCCTTTTGATGTTTTGTTAGGTAATAAGGGCCTCCTGGGTCCTCACAATGACCCGCACAATGGACCGGGCCGTGGATTCTCACTGCTGCCTGTGGCCACTATTAACTAAAAGGCCCCAGCGATCCATCGAGTGCTGAAGATGAAAGAACAGAGCAAGTAATTCAAAAAACTGACCTCTTCTAAAATGAAGAAAATAGAACCATAAAAAGCCCCCGTGATATACTTTATTCCCCCCCCCCAGGCCTTCACCACCACCACCAGTGTTGCAAAATAAGACATGCCGTAAAATAGCCCTTTTGAAATGGATGCGTCCAATTACCGCAGCGTCCAAATCTCATTAACGAACCTATTGTTCAGGCAAATTCCCTGGTAGGGATGCATGGGGGGGGGCAGATAAGTGTACTGTGAAAGGCTGGTAACTGTGATGGCACTGGGGAGACCGTTTGCAGGTGTGAGATTTTAAAAAATGGGAGCTGAAAGTGGGGGCTGAAATTGCGATTCCAGCCGCAGTCCCGGCAGACCTTGTTTATCCCCCGTCCTGCGAGTTTAACAGACGGAGTGGGGGGGCTGAGTGGGATTGTCGCCACGGTGATGATTGCAATCGAACGGGATTCATAATCGTGTATGGGGGGGGGGTATGGTCCTAACATTCATTTGAGTTGGCGCTGCATAACATTCCTCCAGTGCTGAGTTATTAAATATCTAAATGAACAAGACGGGGTAAATGAGGCTTTTGGTTTAGTTCTGGTGGTTCTGAAGGATGCCTGGTGTTGTTTATTTGGATGAGAGTGACCCTTTAAATGACGGCATGATGCATTATTGGTTTGTAAAATTGCTTCTTGTGTTTGGAGCAACGAGACACAAAGCAGTTGAACAGCCCAGTTGCATGTATGTGTCAGAGTCCCTCGTAATTAGCACCATGGTAATTATTTGGGTTGCACTGCGTTATCACTCTGAAATGATGCCTTCTTCCGGATAAACCGGCGTCAGCGTGGATCCAGTCGTAATGTTGGATTGAGCTATTTATATTTGAGGCAGATCTTAAAAATGTGATGTCTTCTGCATGGAACCAACATGTTTTTTATTTTTTTCAAGAATGCTCGCGCTATCAGTATTAGCTATCACAAATGAGCACGTCTTCAGAATTTTTTCTGTCAAATTTTTGTTGTTTTTGAGATGAGCTCACCAGTGATGTTAGCAGTCACATTTAGTATATTTAGTATTTCTCTAAAAGTTTTTGTCAATCTAAATAAATGCCCGCTGAGAAGCCTGTTTGATTGGTCGGAGACACGTGCCCCCCACCCCCCCCATAACAGTGCTAGTGCTGTTGTAGACCAGCAAGGGTCAGTGCCCCAGCAGAACCCCAACACGATGGGTCAGGGTGGACACAACAGCTTGCACTCCCAGGGGGTAAAGGTTAAGGCCATGGGTTTTCACCGAGGTCTAGACCGAGGTCGGGGGGGTCTCATTCAGTGTCGTGACCCCGCTGACCTTTGCGGATCCACTGACAGAGGTTCACCGTCACCTACACTCCAGAAGAATGAGGACAGGGACACCATGCAGGCCTGTTAGCCAGAGAACAAAAAAGAAAATCATGATCTCATACGCGATACATCAGTAGCAATATGGCAAGGTTACAAGGGAGGGGCATATGGGATCCGCTGTGGAGTGGGGGCGGCAGCGAGGGGGGGGGCATTTCTGATACGTTCTGTTACGTCTGAGCACTCTGATGTCATCTTATGACAGGAAGCTGTATCCGATCATGAAAATTCATCCGCCAATCATACTCTCCCACACACGTTAAGTTACAGCACTGTGCGAACCGCTCAAGCACAGGGAGGCAAAGTGGGGGTGGGGGGCATCTTGAGGGAGGGTGTTTGAGATAAACAGGAAAGCTTGGTGGAGGAAATCTGTCTGGAACTGGATAAAGTTTGGAGTCAGTGGTGCTGTCGTGCCCATAATCTGAGAAGCTGAACCTGAACTGCATCAGTGAAAGTATCTGGTGCTAGAAGCAGGTCACTCTGAAGAAGACAAGCTTACTGAAGAAATGAGTAGCCATTTATCCATCTGTTAGCCAAACTGCATATTTGTATTGAATGATTCATTGATTAAAATGAAACACTGTCCATGATTTTCTATTTAGAGGGGAAGTGATACATGAATATAATTAGAAGCAAATACAATATTGTATATTCAGCAGTATAACATTGTAATTCACTGTCCAGTGCTATACTACTATGCTATACTATACTATACTATATTATACTACAGGGTTTCTCAACCCAGTCCTTGGGGACCCCCAAACAGTCCAGATTTTTACTCCTTCCCAGCACACCTGAATCAAACTGTCTGGGGGTCCATGAAAAGTGGGGTGAGAAACAGTGCTATACTCTATACGACAGGGGTCTCCAACTCCGGTCCTGGAGAGCTACTATCCAGTAGGTTTTCTATCCTACCTGGCTTCTGATGAGCCAC
>JAODLC010000045.1:12667099-12699965 GCA_026781145.1 Hippopotamyrus pictus | reverse complement strand
TATCCTACCTGGCTTCTGATGAGCCACACCTGTTCTCAGGTAAATACCAGGAGCAGGTGTGGCTCATCAGAAGCCAAATAGGATAGAAAACCTACTGGACGGTAGCTCTCCAGGACCGGAGTTGGAGACCCCTGCTATACAATATAGTGCTACATAGTAGTATATACGGTAATGTACTGCTCTGTCTCTGTAGCTGCTTATACTACCTCTCCCACTAAAATGCAGTCAAGCGGTCATGTGACAGGTCATGTGACCCTGGGTTCTCTTCCTGGCGCAGGTGGCGGTGAAGATGTACCAGCGCGGGGGGCGGGGCTGGCTCTTCAGGCACACGGTTAGCACCGCCAGCATCCCCCAGTGCTCCCAGGTGGTGTTCCGCATCCAAGGCGAGGAAGCGGACGCCCGCATCCCCGTCGACCAGATCCACAGCATCTCCCTCAGTGTCTGAGCCACGCCCCGTCCCATTCACCCCCCCCCACCCCGTTCAGAAACACGTTTCAGTCACACAAAGTCCTCTCCTAACCAGTTTGGCACTGAGCTGCTTGCTGTTCAGTGGTTGCCTATTACACACAAGCGTAGCCAAAGCTTATCAGAACATGTTTACCCAGGCGCCTAAGCCTGTACCAATGCATGCATTTACACATATTTATTTACTGTCTTTGTCCAAAGTGCCATCAAAGTCGAGGTATCTTCATTGTCGTCTCTCTATGTGATGCAGTGGGGTCATACACTCACATGAAATTACACTTTCATCATAGTGAAAATAAATGAATATAACAGAAATAAATATGACATGAGACAGTGATATCGCAAGCATGTATGTATTGAGTGGTTTTATTGGTGGTCTTGCTATATTGGTGAGGAACGTCTCCCAAAATCACACTGATGACCATATGGCCTTTTACTGAGGGCTCCTTTATTAAGGTTAAAAATGTGCACATGTTCTACACAAAAAAAAACTATCTTAGTCAACTGCAATTTTCAGTGACTGGTCACTTAATCCTTATCCCATTACTGTGCAAATTCAGGTTTTCCTTGCATAAATAGTATGATTTATTTTCCTGGTTTACTCTTTGACAGGGAGGTAGACATTTTTTGTTTGTTCGTTCGTTCGTTCGTCTATTCGTTATTTCGTTTGGGTGTGTATTGTCACCACATCCAATGTGGCCCCTGTCACTAGGATGTCACTGTCCTTTGTGTGGGGCCTTATTGTTCACAGGCCTGATACAGGAGTGCAGCTGTTTTACTGGGAAGCTCTGACTTATTTAAAAGTGTGTGTGTGTGTGTGTGTGTGTGTGTGTGTCTGTGCGTGTGTGTGGGCGGGTGTGTACGGCCTCGCTGGCGGAGACGTGGCGCTTTACGGCTTCCGTGGCCACATTTTCCGCCGGCCCCTACACAATGGCCACTCAGAGGACTGCATTAGCTGCTCACGGACTCCATTTACAGGGGCTAAGATGGTCTCAAATGAAGTTATTCCCATCGGAACATCAGTGCCTTCAGCTATCTTGGGGAGGGAGAAAAAAGGCCCCTTTTTTAATACCCCGATCCGATCTCCTCGGAGAGAGCGGCCCGTCTACCTGAAACCGAATTATATTGTGCTCAAGCTCTTTTGTATGAATGTCTGTTTACAAATCTGCCTCCGAAATATGGGTCTGATGTCTGTATTAGTGGTTCCATTCCAGGGGCTCTCAGAAGACCCCTTAATGAAAACAGCGCTGGCCCCCGGGGTGACCGAAACCTCCGGGGGGCCGCCCTTTCGCTTCACGCCCTCTTTCTTTATTCGGTTGTTCGCCGCCAATAGCCAGTGACTCGTCATGGAAACGAAAAGCCAGACATCATTCGTCTGTCAGTAGGGACTTACAGTTGTCCTACCTTGATTGTTAAACCATTGCTGACTCACGATGGAAGTCAGACGTTGACTTCAAAATCAGAATCGGAATCTTTGTCACCACACAACCACGACTGGTGGAAACTTGAGTTGGGCCAGCTTGCTACCATTAGAGACACCGTGACAATAAATAGCTGACGACAAACAATTAGGGCAGAATCCGGACAGAAATTTGGTGTATTGGGTGTATTGTAGGGGTGCACTAAGCTTTTCCTGCAGGGCTATTTTCGTTCTGGCCATAATGGTTATGTTTTGGGTAAATGGTAATGTTTTTAAAAAATAGAATAGAAAAACAGGAAGATTGTGTCTCATGACAGTTGTAATTCAGGGACTCCTAGCACTGGTGTAACTGCTACAGATAGTGTTTATGTGTTGGATTTTCAGTTTTGTGTGTGTTTTTTTCTGCCTGCCCAGGATGGGCCATCACTCTGTCCTGACCTCAAGCCTTGTTCACTTTATTCACACTGTTAATTTGAGCTTGAACCAGCCATGTGCTGTATTGTGTTGCTGGCATGACTGTACTCACTGGTGTTCCAATAAACTTGAAGGGTGACAGCTGGGAGAAGGCATCTTGACAGCTTTTGTTATGGTGCACGAATTCTGAGACCGGAAGTGCAACGGAGCACGTAATTCTGGGACCTAAAACTTTTCCGATGATCCTAAATCAATCCGATTCGCACACCGGGCAGTTTTTCTTCCGTGTCGCTGTTCGGTCTGTGAGGTTTGCAGCTGTTTGATTGCTGACATGAAATTCTTGGAAGGTGATTCGGAGTAACACATATGAACTGTGCTCAGGTTCTGCCTCTAAATCTCAGACTCTATTTTGAATCACTTAACACCACCGGGGGAAAAGGCAGCTTTTAAAGCATGCCCGCCCTGCCCATTTGCAAAAGTCCTGAAAACTAGAGCCTCTACACCACCCCATCAGAAAAAGTCTTCAGCTTTTGAAATCAAGTGTGTGAGAAGCATGATCCTTGGATGGTAAGGTGTGTGGGGGGGGCACAGTGTCTAACATCATATTGGAGGTTTGGGAAGGAGATGGGGGTCAACAACAGGTAAGAGGAACCCCTGAGCAAAAAAATGGTGGGGGGTTCAGATGGATAAATTGTGACAAGGTAACAAGGTAACTAGATCCCTGCTGGATTCAGTAGGTCGTGCTGGATGGCTGATCAATGGGGTTTCTGTCACTGGGGGGTGGGGGGGGAAGACAGGATGTGGGGCTGAGGTGTGTCTCCTCACCTGAGTAGAAGCATTGTCTCTAGGTAAACAGGAGCCAAACACACTCACGTGTAATGTGTTGAGGCGATGGGTTTGTATGATCTTGTTCCTCTACAAATCTCGTGCCACAGAACGTTTTCACAGAGGAGCAGTGTCTTTTTTGACCTGATAGCCCGACCAAAATCCTACTCACCTGGTTTCTATCTTGTCGCGGTCTGATTTATAGGGAAGTGACCGTGGGTGTCAGCGGACTGACGTCCATCGGATTCGGGCCTTGCGTAACCGAGGACCAATTTTGCGGCGTCATTATCTTCTCCTTGACTACCAAGTGAAGACCGCTCAATCTCGACTGGGCCATTACGGCCTCTTCAAGCCGTAGTCGAGATGAACGCGAATGGGGAAAAATAAATCTTCATCCAAGGGGCAAAACAAGCGTGGTCAGGTCGTGGCATTTATAAAAATACTTCTCCGATCCCCGCTACTCTCTGCAAATGTCAAAATTACAAAGAGAATAATACGGCCTATTTGTTGTCTCTATGCGATGCCTCTTATTGTTTCGCTTCAAAGTCCACCGTGATTAACAAGCCATTAGCGGGTCCGGCGAGCTAAAAAACGCCATTCAGTCGGCGCTGCGTTGTTCATAACCCGGGAAAGTGCATCCGGGCCTTTCCCCAAAGACCGGGACAAAGAAAGCGTCTTTTTTGTAGCACGCCATATGAGTCCTATTTTTTTGTCGAGAGACTTAAGTACTCGCATTAAACAGTCCCTGGTTTTAATTAGCCAGCTACAATCACTGCTTCTTTTGTATTTGTAATGTAAATTGCCTAACTAACTCATCGTCATAACACTCGAATTAGGTCACTCGACGGCATCGAGGCTCCGCATTCCTATTCTTCGTGATCGGACGCACAATGCAACCCCACCAGCGGTGTGTATAAAAGCCCCCCCCCCCTCCATGATTCTGGTGCCGTTTTGTCCATCCTTTTTTTTTTTCTGGCATAGTAATCGTATCTCCATCTGGAATAACACGGTAAAATGACAGGAGAGCTTGGCTGTCTCGGCACTTGGTGTAACGAGTAGGATTATAATGAACCGTTGAAGTATAATCGCGCACTCGCACATAAAACCCACCCATTTATGCTACTGTGATTGCGGTCCGTAGGTAAATAAGAACAGATACTGGCACTTTCTGTGGGGTGATATTGAGAAAGTCGCTGCTGGGATTGTGGGGGTAATGGGTGGTGGAATGAAAGACCCCCACCTCTATCTGTAGTATCCTCTGGCCCACCCCCCCACCCCCGAGTCTCCACAGTACAGGGTCGTGCCTTAACCAGACTCCAACTCCAGGTGACTGACCCTGACCTTTCCAAAGTCTTTCAGTGCTCCTCCCTGGAGTGGTGAGACCAGGGCCATGACCTTTCTGGGTGTTGGGGGGTGGAAGTGACCCCCTTGATCGGCGATTGAGTCTAGTGTGGAGGGGACAGACCGGGGACTGTGCCATATGTGACATCCCGGGTCACTCCAAGTGGCCAGCGAGCCTCTGGTCACTCTGTCACTCAGAGTCGCACAATGGCGGGGGGACTCTTGGGCAGATGTCACAGCCGGGTGTCGATGTAACCATGACCGATGGGGACAAAGGCAGGCAAAGCATCCAACAGGTGTCCCGGAGACGGCACCGACTCCCAGGACAGACAGGCACCAAAAGCTTCTGGCACCAAAAGGTTCTGCTTTCGTTTCGGGGATGTTTCTCTTTTATTCTTCCTTACGCTCAGAGGTCATCGGCGCTCTTCTTCACCACGTGTCGGCGTGCCGGTCCTCTTAGTCTGTCACATGCACCTACATCTACGCTTTAATCTGCAGATCTCCATTTCTGGCCAAAAACCACTTGAAAAATAAACAACTTTAAGTGCATCAGGCATCTGTGAAGAGCCCTGATGCCTGTGTGACTTAGAAGACAAAATCACTGACACGGGGTATTGTTCTAAATAGAGATCGACTTCACATTGAGCCGGTCATTGAATAAATGTTGATTTTTTTTTTTGTCCCACAATATCCAGCCATGTGTGGCAATGTGCTTCTTCCAATGTATGGGGAATGGCAGTAAATGAACAACTGCAGATGTCATCAGTAATAATATTTAGGAAATGTGGGTCATATAAACATATATAGGATATGAGGCAAGCAGTCTAACTGGATCAGTCTAAGGAGAAGTCAACGGTTGTTCCTTAACTATATATAGTTATATACAAACAACAACATGTCTCATAGATGTACCATGAACAATTTCAATAGGGCTCTTGAACAGCTTTGGGTTGTCATTCTCCAGGAATTGCTGGTCACTTTGCCTCAAGAACATGAAAAATGTAGACAGAGACAGACCCATCCAGGCTTTAGGGGCTTGTTAACCTAGGCTCTGATTCCCATTGGCTCATGGGGTGATTGACGGTGTGCGAAAGTCCCGCCTACACAGGGCTCTCGAGGCTTTGCTACTCTGCACGTAGCATATGACTCCTTAGGATAATCAGGCCCCCTAAGGAGAGGCCGAGACGTACCATTTCCACACGCCAGGTGGCAGAGAGAAGACCTCGAGTGGTGAGTCACCAGTCAGGCAACATGAGGGGAATCCGTGGGCAAATGAGGTCTGCAGATGGTGAACGTGGGAGGGCCAGGAAGAGGCTGAAACGAACACCCACCTCGGCCTGTCATTCTGGTTATTCTCCATCACATCCACCATTACAGGCAGAAACCTGAAGGCAATCTCGCACAGCATCCCACACATTGCCCAGAATGTTCACCGAAACAGGCCCGTAAAAACATGATTGAACAAACAAGCATCAAACGCCAGAGAAGTAGTCTAACGGCATCACAGTGCTCTTGTGGTTTGTTAACACCACTTAGCCAACACTGGTTGCATAATCTAAACAGGGCTGTAGATAATAAATAGGGCTGTAGAAAGAGCAGATGTTGTATGAGATGGAATAAGATGCTCGTCAGCTGCAGATGAACATTCGATGTGTGGATCCTGAATTCATTAGTCCGTAGATACCCATTCAGATTCGGATCTCGGCGGAAAGCAGTCCTTGACAATCATATTTATCAGAAATGGGCTTGATCTGAAGGTTAATAGGAGTTGTGCAGAGTAGCGTGTTATTTAAATCGTTTTGAGAGTGAAGTATCTTTTTACATACGCTTTTTTCCTTGCTAATAGACCCGCCGTTCTGTGGAAATGAGGCGATGGGCTTCCGCTTGGCGTGAACTCGGCACAAAGTGACATTTCGGCAGCCGAAACTGTCCCAGGGATTATTACAGCCAAGAGTTTTTGAAAAATAATTACCCCCCCCCCACCCTCAAGAAAAAAGCACCTTAAATAGATTTGGTATGGAATTAAATGATAAGAGGGGAGAGCACAACCAGCACTCAGACTGCTATTGAAGGCATTGTTGCTTGTTAAAACCAGCAAAAGATGGCCAGGAAATCGGTAAAATGAAGCTTCTTTACTGGGTTACTGCAGCGAAAGTGTTTGCCCCCCCCAGCCCTTTGTATCCAGGGACGCAAACCCCCCCCCCCCCACTCCACAATGTCTATTGAGAGGGGTGCATTAGCGATCGGTCCTGCCAAAAAGGGGACTTCAGAGGTTCAATACGGTCTCATCCATCCCCCCCTCAAGCCCCTTTCACGGCCCCCTCCGTCGGCTGCCATCCGCGGGCGGGCAGCTGTAAACGACATGGGTGTGACCTCTTCACTCAATCGCTTGTTTTTTTTTTAAAAATAAATAATTCTGCCCTTCTTTTGTTTTCCACAACTTGCAAAAGGTAACAGGTCCACAGGGGACATGGGCCTGGTCCCCCCCCCAAAACAAACACCTAGACACATACCCCCCTATAACTAGCGTTCGTTTGGTGTCCTACCATTATGACATCACATGACACCAAAGGCCCAAATAAGGCATCCCCTTCTGAACCAGAACACTAGGCTGAAACATCACTTGCCTGATCAGTCCATCCTGGAACATTCAAAAAGACAGAGACGTCTCTTCCTCGCTCCCTATTTCTCATGTTGAAAATCAGTAAGTTCATCAATTAGTTAATTGAATTTGTCAGTCAATTAGGTGATGGTCATCCCCACCAGAGGAAGGTCTATTTACGCCCTGTGAGTCCATTCCATAAGTATTGAGTCTTGAGCAGACCTCTACCAAGAGAAAGACATTTAGCTCAAGTTGTGGGTCGGTGGTCTCTGTGTTTGCAACCGTTTTAAACCCTTGTTTAAACCCTTGGGTATGACCCTATCCCAGTGCCCACACAACAGAATGCGAAGATATAATCAGAGTTGAGTATTTCAGGTCCAGAGAGCCAGAGGGTAAAAGTACAGGCCAGGATTTTGTTTCAACCAACCAGCATAGAGAGTCACAGTCACAGAGTACTCAACTGGCTGGGTGAAACAAAATCCCAGTCTGGACTTTTACTCTCTGGACCTGAATTACCCAACTCTGGATATAAGGTCAAGTATAGGTTCTTTTCATTATAAATTTATATGACATCATGTAGAACTTCTCAATATATCTAATGTGTCACACAGAGACCTACGCAAAATACTCTGAGTTACAGACAGGCCTGTTATTTGCCCTCAGATATCCAGGGCATGCGTACTGATGACCTGGAAGGGCTCTGCTGTTGAACCTTTGAACAAAACACCTGCCTGAACGGCTCCAGTAAATTGTCTGGTTGTGTAAATGGACACAAACCGTGGCTTCGGCTACGTTTTGTATGGCAGGTGGAAAACCAGGCTCAGAGCCGTGAGGTCGCTGCTTCTTTGCCTCACTGAGACGTTATTCGGCCAATGGGCATATTTTAAATGCAGATTACTAAGAGTGTCCGGGAATATGGGGTGTCAGGTTTAACATGAGCATGCAGAGCTTGTGATTGACGCTTGTCTGGTAGGAACAGGCAGCAAGAAATAGATAAGGAGCGGTACTCCGTGATCAAGACCTGGTTTCATGAAGACCCAGAAATCTCATTCCGTCAGCAGGTCCCTCAGCTTTCGAACTCGTTTAGCTCATTAACCTCCACAACGTTTCAGGATATTAAGAGAAGACTCTGCTTGGCCTGATCCATTCAGGTTCATGTAACAAGTCTGTGGTGACGTTTTACAGCAGACAATCAAAAACACCCGAAAATCCGGATGGAGGGTTAGCGCGGCGTCGAGGATCGTGTGGCACGGCACGGTATTACCTGGCGGAGGCGATGCTGCGAGCCCTTGGAGGCCATTTGCAAGGTTAATGCCACAGAAAACAACATCCATCACCGAAACAGCTTCATTAGCCTTGCTACGCTGACCCCCCCTCCCCGTCATATCAGACGCGCGTCAGATTATCAGGAGTGTGGCAATCGATAAACTGAAGGTGGCGACGGCACACGGGGCCGAAATATGCCACCTAGTGCCACGTCCACTTGCTGTCATCTGTCACAAACCTATTAATGGACAGACAAGCTGAAGGCGACGGCTATCAGTACTAAGGGACCATGCTGGGTAATGATGAATTAGGCCTCAAAGCGGCCCGTCTCCAAACACCAAACAAATGAGCGCAACACAAACATCAGATCAAGTTTACAACGGTAAACTGAACACTCAGAGGCCCAAAGTATTTTCAATCCCCGCTACAAACCCGATGATATAGGGATTTAAAAGAAAAGTTTTTAAAAGGAATCTGCTCCAGATTCTAGTTCACTTTAGAAGGTAAAGAAAAGAGAAAATTCCAGCAACTTTTTCCCCAGTGTGTAAGTGCCAGAAGATTCCTGATTTTCGGAGAGCATTTTTGCCATCAACTGGGATACTTTTTTGAGGCTTGATGGGACACTGAGAATTAGACGCTAGGAAGCTTTTGGTAGGGCGGGGGGGTGTTTTTTAAATTTAATTGAACGTAATGGAAATCGGAGCACATCCGTTTACAAAGACCGTCCTGCGTGGGGTAATATTAAGCTCATGAAATTATTGATGATCTTCTACTGCCATAAATTCTACCCTCTTTCTCGTAAAATGAGAGAATGAAAATTTTCTCGAATAGATCATTTCTATTTTTAAAGTGTGGATTAAAAATTTATTTAAATTTGTTAAAAAAATCATGTGGTGAGCATAATGAGGTCGTTATAATTATTGGGTAGAATTCATCTTTAAGGGCCAGGTGCCCTTGTGGCAGTAGGGGTGCGGGTCTTTGAAGAGCATCACGGACACAGGGTGAAGAGGAAGAGGAACGTGACCTGGGAAGGCCGTTCACAATCTCTCGATCTTGCTATGAAAGAAGCCCTTTGTTTTAGAGAGATATCCGACTGTGAAAAAGTCTGTCCCAAAAGGACGAAGAGCAGACTCATGTGACGTAGGGATGCAATGGAGATTTTTAGTAAAAGTTGGCTTTTCACAGCAGGGAAGATATAGAAATACACCTCAGTATCTCCAAATCAATCTATCTTCCAATGATCTGCTTAGAGGTGAGTGACGGGGCACCCCGGCCCTCACCGATTCTTACGTCCCCCCAAATAACAGCTAACAGAAAACATAAAAGGACCCCTTAAATGGTCATTCATGTCATATAAATGTATCGGCACTCTGGATATTTTCATTCATCTTTTAAAATTAATGAAAATGGAAAAAATATGGCGGTCTCGCTTTTTCATTTCCCCTCATATGATCGTAGACACCTAATAAAGATAAAATGAACCTTCGCCACCAATCATAGTTGGCCACTAATTGTCCATCCCTAATTAGTGCTTTTTTTGCACAAACACCGTACGCTCATCCATATCCGTTATCTCGTATTCGTTATCACGGGGCCCGCGAATGTAGGAAAATAGGGGCATGTTTTAAGGTGGTTCCCCTCTGTCAGTTTCTGCTGCATTGGCTGCTGTCCTCGGGGCGAATTGACAGCTGTGGAGTTGTGTCTGTGTTAGTCTCAGACGGGCTCTGATCTGACCGTCGAATTTCCAACCCCTCGATATTATGAATTGGTTTAGCGGTACCTTAGGCCGTTTGTCACTTCGATGGCCGTGATAAATGCGATTGGAGCCGGCAGGGAGTTCGCTATGATGGGGAAAACATTCTACACCCTATGAATCATATGGCATTGCCTTCGCCTACACCCCAAGCCTCCAGTCTGAGGCTAGAGGCACGTAAGCCTCTCTTCCCATGCAGAAACTGTGGATGCCTTGCACTATGGACTTGGTCAGTGATATTATTAAGTACATGGGTCTGTAATGTTTGGTCTGTACTGAACAACTGCAAAAGAAACAAAGCTAGCTGTGAAACACTGGCAGCAGGTCATGCAGGAATGCTAACCCTGCCTTGTGCTTGGCAACAGTGTATCCTGCCATCGTTCACGGTTGAGTAAGCAAACAGTAAATCAGTTGTGCAAGTGGGATCAGCCCTGAAGATGGCGAAATAGAGAGCGACAAGCCAGTGCCAGTGAAGGAAGTCCCTCACGGGCCATGGGGTGTCAGTGCACTTACCTACATCTTAACAAGAGCTGAGCAAAGCAAATGCACGACTCTCCGGTAAAATATACCCATTAAATTAGGTCTATTTCCTCATTAATTACCCAGATGCAACCGCAATCGAAAGAGAATCTATTGTGCCTGGAACAATTGAGGGTGGATTGTTGGACCGGACCTCTGCAGGCATCCATAGACTACTTGGCCAGTAACAGGATGCTGAGAGCCCTTGTGGGCAGAATCATCACCAGGCCACCGAAACCAACAGTGGTATCCAAGCTCATCGAAACCAAGCTCATCGAAACCAAGCTCATCGGCTATTAAGAAGGCATTATGCATAGTGTCCCAATGTTGCATTTCTCTGAATTCTCTGATTTAGATTTACGGGTGTTAGATGTACTGGGTTATGATGGGCAGTTTAAAGCAATTAACTCAACAAGAAAACAGCACTTTGCATATGTTAATTAGTCTTAACTAGTTGACTGGTTTTGCGTATTAGAATAATTTGCAGCATAAAATACAAGAACAACTGTGTGCTCATTTCTGTTTATGCTAAAATACTAAAAAAAATTAAATGAAGGGAAAAGAATTGGAATTCATTGTGCATCATATAATCTTTGAGGTTGTAATTATATAAACACATCTATCCATCCATCCGTCCGTCCATCCATCCATCCATCCATCTAGGGGCATTTCTAGCTATTAAAAAAAAAATCAGGGACTCAGCTCAGTTTACCGGGGGCTTGAATTTCTTGTTTTTGAAGGAAGATTAGCTTTGGATCTAAAATACTCGGGGCTAAAGGACTGAGTGATCGGACTAAACGACACCCACCCATCCATCCATCCATCCATCCACCCATTTTCTGTACCCGCTTGCCCTATTCAGGGTCGCGGGGGGTCTGATGCCTATCCTAGAGGCTACGGGCACAAGGCACGGAACAACCCAGGACCCATCACAGGGCACACTCACACACCATTCTAATAAAGCACACACTAAATTTAATTAATTTAAGAGTGGATTTTCATCCATAATGAAGGAACACCTTATCCAGTCCCTACCCTAGCACCCCAGAGACAATCCTTTAAAGCAGTGTTTCCCAATCTGGACCTCAGGGACTCACAGCAGTCCACGTTTTTGCTCCCTCCTCGGAGGGAGCAAAAACATGGACTGGTTGTGGGTCCCCAAGGACCGGATTGAGAAACACTGCTATAAAGCATTTTAGAGCGAAGGACAGGTACAATCTGAAGCGTTCTCTTGCCTCTCAAAGCTACCTAACATATCCAGTGAGACGGGACATTTGAGGTCTTTGAGGAGATCAGAGGGAATCCACACATCCCCAGAAATAAGTGCCATACATCAACAGCGAAAACCTGGGACAGAACTCAGGCCTACAGTCCCGCAGGTGTGTGGAACCACTAAAAATAATCTAATTTAATTCACAAGAGTTAATAATTCATACAACTTTTTCAATGTCAGTTTAAAGACTAGGCTCAAAAACTATGGATTCAACTCATTGGGGATTTGATCATGCAGACATCAATTGCTCTTTTAAACAGATTGTTTTTTGTCAGGTCATCAGCTTTCTAAAGATGGACATATTGTCACATTTTCCCATGCAAAATGCAGAATCACACAAACAAGACATCGGAAATGCAAAATTTCAGCCCAGGTGCCTTTTGCTCGTTTCAAAATCCGTGCATGTTCAGATTTAGATGAAAAATCTGCATCAGGGTGCAACCGCATCCATCTCTGCATGGCGCATTTTTTTAATTAAGACTGTTTGATGCCGGGGCGCGGGGCTACGGCGGCATTGTTCGGGCTGAGAGCGCCCCTTTCCATCCTCTCGATCAGTCTCCACCTCGCAAGTGCCTTCCCGTCTCATAAATAGAGAGTGCGCTGACAGAGACTTCAAAAGAAAGGGCCGGCGGTAATTCCAAAATGGAGGGGTATGGAGTGGCCTTAGTGGAGGGCTTATAAAAGCCGGCTGACTCTCCACACATCCTCTCTCTGGCTGCACAACAGCCAGTTAGAGTAATAGCGCGGGGAAAAGCATAATTACATGTAATCATTGGCTGGGAAAGAGCCAGGGATTATTATGGCGTAACAGATTTTACCATCCGCCGTTGACAAACGCAGAGCTGGGTAACGGCGGCAAAATTATCCAGTAACCTTAAACCCTCTCTGTTCTCCCTATCTGGGGAGTTTCGAAAAGGCGCAAAATAAAAGGGGGAAAAAACTTATTCGCTTTGAGATTTTTCCTATCACTTGTATTGCTTTTTGGAGAGCTGGGCCGCATCTCAGATGCCAGGGAGCTCATCCGCGTTCGTTTATGATCCTGACAATAGGCGCTTCGACACCTGGCGGAGTGCCTTTTAAGGAAAGGAGGGAGGGAGAGAGGGGGGTGCTTACTCGCCCCTCCGCCGACGCGACGTGCCCACCGCTTTTGGGGAAAAAAAAAATTTGCGACGTTCCCTTCGGTCAAAACAAATGGTCGCTTTGCCCATAACGGTGCTGCTGACCAAAGCATAAATTAAGCGAGATGACAAGCGTCGCCAAACGCCACGTCTTTCCATGTTCTCAGTTATGCCTGATAATTTATAAGACCGATTCTGTGCTGTTGTATTATAGGCCTGCAAAGACTACATTCATTATGTAAGTGATTAGAGGAGTGCAGCAAAATTCAATTTGACCTTTAGCCGGAATTACGCTGGCTACAGCTGTAATTATTTCTTTTGGCTAAACAGGAAATTAATCATATATTTCAGGAACGCTTGCCGATGTCTCATTTTTAGTCTAGTCTCTGTGGTGTTAATTTCTTTAGCAGGATTTCTACTACTAGGCATGTACATAAGATTAGATATCTAATATTATCCTGCGCGGTAATACTACTGTGAGAATAGTGCTTTCTGCTTGCAGTGACACCTACTCTATGGGAATCAAGCAAAACTGCACATCTGTTAACAGCTGTCCTGAGGCGCGTAAAACATGCCAGTTTAGTTCACCTGTTCAGGAGACTTAGGAATCAACCTCATGTTGTGGTGAAAGCTGATTGGCTCCCGGAGTGCCCTTTCCCCTGTCACTCACCAGTTCAAAACATATAATTGGTTAATGATAGGGTCGGCTCTTCTGTATGAATTATGGCTCTTATGCTCCCACATAATTGCCCCCGGCCCCACGGCTCCGCTGATACAATGCATGGCCTCTGATGTCGGGCTCCAGTGGCTGCTTTTGGGCTTCACTTGAAATAGCAACCTCACCCTAACTCAGCCTTGCTAACAATATGTGTAGATGGAGTCATGGACGTTTTCAATTCGTGAGGCTGTGGATGGAGTATTTCAGGAGGAGAGGAATTATTTCCTCTGACTCATCTGACATGCCTATTAGCTGTTCTGTCACTCAGTGGGACTGGGGGGGAGGGTTTGTTTTGTCAACAAGTGCCCAATAGGAGGGGGCATTTAAACTCCTCCCCCTCCAGGGAATTTTGTTGTTCCCAATTCAGTATTGTCAAATATAGATGTAGTACAGGTTAAACACTGAGGGCATCCTGTTAATTATAGTTGTGAAAACAAAATTAAGAATTAACACGGAGCGCTCTCTCCAACGGGCACGCGGAATGCAATCAGTCGACGGTGACACGATGACAGACGCGGCTGTGTCTAACGGTGGCCACTTATACCCGTCTGTCAGAGATAACGGGGGGTGATTCAATAGCTTTCCATGCACCGCCGTCGCTGAGGTAATCGGGCTGAATTCATCTATCTGCAAGACTGAGTTGGAAAACTGTGTATTTTTTCCCCCTGCACACGTTTAATGACATATCCACCGTAATCATGAAACGATGATATTGTCTAATCTGGGCCTTTATTCCAAACATACCGCAGTTTTATTACAGGCATTTGTTCAAAAACCAGGGCCATATGTTTTATAATAGCAGGACACGGGTGTTTTGAGCCACGGGCCACCGTGTTATCACTAACACGTGATACGTGACATGGTTCAGGAAGCAAAGCATGGGAGTGGACGGAAGATACAGGAGACACTTTGTGTCAGCGAGACCTCTGCTCTGTATTACTTCCTACTTGGTCCTACAATGGTGCCTGTGTGATACATCCATCTGCACTGCGACGCCCCTTGAGATCATATCAACCTGACCTATATGTTGTAGAGCATTCAGGAGAACTAAAACAGCCTGCTTTGGACAAATGAGGACATTATCAGTTTTTGGTGACAGAAGTAAGGTCTTCTGGGTACAACAATGACGACTTGGTGGTGTGGGCTTTGAGGGACAGTTTTATTCCATGCAACACTGGGGCTAGCTGTCAGTTTGACGGGTGGTTTCTGTTTCTTTTTTTTTTTTTTACATTAAAACAGAAAGACCAGTAGGAGGCGATAGTGCGCTCTGTAACAGATACATGGGTTCGTCATCTTGGTGTCTTGAGTATCCCTCCACTCGTTCAGAGGTCAGGGAACCTGAGCATCAAAGATGTTCGCTGCAAGTTACGCTCGGCTAACCGTGAACGCTAATTGCAGGAAGGGCAACCTGTACCCCTTGGCCATGAACACATTAAGTAACAGTTTCACAGCCATAGATGACAATACAAAGAGGCCGTCTAGAAAGGCTAGTAATATAACTTTGGCTTAAATAGGATTAAAAACTGGATGTTTAGCCGAGTGCCCTGGGCTGTCTCCCTACCCCGTCACATGCTAAGTTCCTAGACATTGAGTGTCTCTCCACGCTAAGACGTAGCTAATCCGCACAATGTAATGAGTTCAGTCAATTTCTATGGAAATGTTATTTTTTTCATTGCAAGCACTGTCCTCTCTTGCTCTCAAATTACCCCGACAGTCGACTCCAGGGTGAAGTACGTTTTTTTGGGGCACAAAGACTCTTTGAATGTGAAGGTGGAGAACTGTTACCTTCTAGAAGAGTATTGTCTGGAAGTGTAACGGTCAGCACACTGTGCGAACTGCCATGCCTTTCATTAGCTTAGTCAAAGCCAGTTCCAGAGCATGATAAAGAACCCATCACTCAGCACGTCGAAACGAGTAGGTCAACCCTGCACCATGAATGCTAAGCTCAGAATTACAGCTGACCTCCATGGAGAGCAGGCAAAGCCATGGAGCTCGTTGGAGAAATGATGACATTCCGACATATTTCGTAGTGTTGACAAACCAGCAGATTCTGAAAGGTGAGAAGAATAATCAACCAAACCTTTCAAAACTGATCTCCAAACAGGAGTAACAGCTTAGTTTCCTGCCTCGAGGAAAAATGGTCATCTAATTAGCTCCTAATTAAACCTTTCTGTGTTACTGACCTTTGTAAATGTAAAGAAACTTTTGGCTATTCGCCAGTACCCCTGTAGGTTTTGTACTACCCCTCAGGTCACCACGCTGCCTCTTTAACATATTATCTACGTAAGTCATCACCCTGCGAAAGTTTATTGCGATGGAAAAATTCCTTTAAAGAAAGAGGGATTATTGTTGCGCAAAGGTTCATCACCTTGCTAGAAGGCCGTCTTTGATCGCTGCCCTTTGACCTGACTGGGTTAAGCCTCTTGCACAAATGGTTCTAATATGATAGCTCACTTCCTAACTGGTTGGTTGATCATCGTGTTCCCAGTTTCACTGCTGTTTGACAAATGTACCTTTCACTCGGAGGTGGTTACCTGGCTATCTGAGGTAACTCAAGAGGTGTTTTCTTCACCTGCACTGGTGCCCGATCCCAACAAACATGTCTTTCAAAACCCCTAACTCCTGGGCAGGAGATCAAGAGAGTTTCAGAGGATATGGGTGGAGATTACGTTTTATTTATCTTTTAAATATGCTGGCCTGTGGGAATGACATTCAACAGCAGACAGAAAGGGCAGTCATAAAAATTGCCATGCAGATGATAGGAAGTCTATGTCCATCAAGGGTATCGCTTCCTCAACCCTGCAGATTCCCATGATTCCTTTGGCCAGATAGGAAGGGGCCCAGCTGATTGGACACCAGCTCAGTATCTGGATGTCGCCCGTGGATCTCACTCTCACCCCTGTAACTGCTACTCGTCAGCCTGTCGCTTTAAGAACCTAGGTCGAGGGATGTGGATTAGGAGCACCTGGAAACGCATCAGACATGGGAAAACCCTTCAGGTTCTGGTACTTTCCGGGGCGCACCGAGTCGAAAAAAGGGCTGTTATGCTAATGAATATTCTGCGAGTGGTTTATTGAGTGAGACCAGACGCTGCTCCTAGGAAGGATCTCAGCAGGTAATAAAAGCGCCTCACCAGGGACTCCAAATAAGCAGGATCACATCCAGCGTAATGCAGTACAGTCACCAATTATCATAGGCTAGATACATAATACACATAATAAACACCCACAGAAGCAATTGCACTGTATTGAACCTAAGAAATGCAGCAACCAAGGGACAGGTTAGAATAAAATTGTCACAGATTTTCCTTTCATCAGGTAGATTACGTGGAGGATATAGGACATCATATTATCAAAATAACCATTTCTAGAGTGTATTAATACAACAAATAAATATATACTGTATATTTTCTCAAGGAAGGTCATTTTGTAGCAGATCCTGGGACTTGAGCATATAACATTCTAATCTGCAGTCTAGTTCCTGAATCGTTTTGCTACCAGTTTTCACAATGAGACCTGAACCGTTGGAGCTGGACCACATGTAGACTTGCATGAGCAGCTGCCTCCCAATGACCTACCCATAATCCTCTGCTCATATTGTGCTGAGAAGTGCTGCCCCCCCCTCCCAGCAGCCTCAATGGGGCAGGTGGCACAGGCCCCACCTCACAGCCGCCCCCCCCCCAAAAGAGGGAAAAGGCCTCGTATCTTAAAGTGGAGTCCTCTAGTCAATACAGTGATCTGTCCATATTAAAGTCAGGTCTCTAGTGTGGCTCTGGGTAACAGGCCTACAATTACTGTCTTGGAAACCAAACCCAAAAAAAAAAAAAGAATTAAGGTAATTGTCACATCGTTAACCATAGCAGATGCTTTCGGGTAAAAAAAAAAAATTAAAAAAAATTCCAGCCTCTTTGTACCAAGTATCGTTGTTCTTTATATTACTAATGCAAATGCTCCCTTTCGCCCTCAGAGTCCCACAGAGAGGCGCAAATTACTCTGCAATTTTCCATTCTCCTTAATAGGGTCCGTAAAGGTTGCTTGAAACCTAACATATTGGGCCTTTTAACTGGGACATGAATGCTAAATTGTAGCAGAAAGGAATCTGTCAAGATTAGCAACGAGGGTAATAATTATGATACTACTGGTAATGAATCCTACACAAAATCCTACAGCAACAAAGCAAATATTTACACATTTCGGCTTTAACTACCCCGTAGAACAAAAGTGTGACTGGGGTATGTGATTTACCAGGCAAATGATTAAATTAAAAAACAAAAACGGGAAGGCCTTCGGGATTAGGAACGGCCCAGCATTGCTAAAGGCTCCAAACCAATGAATCCCACCAAGCGTTCCGCTATTCGTCTGCACGTGTTTGTTTGTCACAAACAAAACCGCCCCAGGCGAATTTCCAAGGCACCTGCGGACTCCCCCTCCCCTCCTGTCTTATTTACCCAGGTGGGCCTAAGGAGCGAGGTGTGGTGCTGGTGGGGCCAGACGGATGGTCCTGGGTGCGAAACGTGGCAGTGGAGCCTCGAGACCCCTCCTGACTAATTGCTTTCTGATGTAACTACAATTCCTTTGAAGAGATGTTGTATCTTTGGCCAGATCTCTTTAAAAGCATCCCCAGGGCTGGACTGAGGTAATCGCAGGCTGCTGGGTGGGGGGTGGGGTCAGGTTACCATTCCCCGCCATGATACATAGTACACGGCTCCAGCTCAAAGCGTCCAACCCCCCCTCCCCCCCAACACACACACACACACACACAACTGCTACAGGGATAACTCTAACATCATTGGCAAGCCCACTTCAGAGCAGGAAACACTACACTCAACTAATGGTTACAAATGTGTTTTCTAAGACAGTACTGATTCCCCCACTCACACATACTTAATTACAAACACGCACACACAGAAGCAGATGAAGATGAATTCTGCTGGAATTGTATTTTTGGAGGCTATCAGATGCCCCGGTCCCTGAAGGTATATACGGTTTTCACTGTCCTTCCAAGCAGTTCCCACAAATTCATTCATATTTCAGTTCCTCTCACATTAAGACTTCATGTGTTGTGCCCATTTAATTATTATTTTTTTTTAAATATTGCCAATGACAGATTAATGCATTTGCGCCGAAGGAACTTGCAAATGGTGAAAGTGGGGGGGGGGTCCATGAGTTTGACACAAATGGAAAATCTCTGTTACTGCTGTCTGCCAAAATCACCACTGTTCCTATTATAGGGGCACAGTTAGTTGGATAGGGGGCTGAGTCTTTACTGGGGGGGGGGTGATGCTGAACTTGTATATATTATAAAAAGCTATTCATGCCAATAAATACAGAAAGCCCCCCCCCCCCCCATAACATAGGCCTACAACCTCCCTTGTTCCTACTATTACGATAACTGAACTGAATATGTATAGAAAGTCATTATAAGGTCCAAAAGCAGAGAAAAGATTTTGTATTAATAATCATAGAAGACGTCTTAGCAAAAAAGTTTTTCTCCCTTTAGAAAATCATCAGAAATGCCAAAATAGCTATATGTTAATCTCTACTCAGAGAGACTGCAGCTTCAGGGTGAACAGCTATCGGAGCTGCGGAGAAGGTTACTGCAGTCCTGAATGACTAAAGAGAACCGTCCTCTCCTCATATAACGGGAGGAGACTTTGCCACCCAGTCAAGAACCAACCATGACATACAAACACACACACACACAGTTTATGTGTTCCTATCCTTATGGGGACCGTCCATTCATTTCTATGGGAAAAAAAACTCTAATCCAAAATGACAACCTTAACCCATACGCAGCCCTAACCTAACAAATTACAAGACTTTTAGAATATCTAAATGGGGACCTGAAAAAATGTCCCCAAAGGTAAGGAAGATTTTATCACACTTTAAATACACACACCCGTGACGTGCTTAATTTTGAGCAGTCAACGAGATATCCTTGATGTTTATGCTTAACTATAAATCATAAAGTAAAATAGATAAGTGATTACTGTTAGTGTAATTATTTGGTCTAACAACTTAATTGGCTGTTTTGGGACCTTCAATAAAACTCAAATGCTAGATTATTTAAAATAGACTACCATCATAAATAGCCTGCACGTTCAGCAAAACTCAAAGATGGGGTGTATTTTGGTAAATATCGGCACGTTTCTCTCTATAAAAATTTATATTTTTTACCAAAAGCACATAAAATTACAAGTTATCGGCATAATAAGATCCACGTGACACATCGAGTAGCCTATAACTATCCCCAAAACCGGGACATGTTAATTCAAACGTTATTGAGAGTCACATTAAGAGAAAACAACAATTTCGCATTGAGACATAGCGATCTTATCATACATTTTGGCATGAGTATATTATCGTAAACCTTTGCGTGTATATTTATCATCAAGACGAGACTTGAAATCAGCTTTGATACCAACTTAGTCTGAGAAAACCTTTGAAAAACGTCGACCAGCGCTGTTATTCTATATACAAGATCTCGACGTGCCAATAAATATTATGGGTAACATTTCTGGAGGGCTATCAATATTTGCTGAAATATCATGTGATTTCCCCCTTTCCTCGCGGATTATGTTGAACGGGCGCATCAGATAGTGATAATATTAGAAACCATATTTACACCCCGGGTGTCCATTGAAGGTCACCCTTGCGATCGGCGCACACATAAGCCCCTTTTTGTGGTTAGGGTAAATGTACAAGACTGCCTGCAGATGCACGCTTCCCCCCTTTTAATTGTCATGTAACAGTCTCTTGTAGAGCCGAACTGTCTGCCACACGTCGGCACTTAGAAAATGAAACCGTCACCGCCGCTGCGGTCTGAGCGCCAGCGGGGGCTTACACACCAGCCGACTGACAACTTCACTTCAGCTCACATCATCCGTGGCCTTTAGTATTTAAAACCACTATAATACGCTGCATTTTAACTTGTTCAATAAATGCACGCTGTTTTAGTTGTCGTCCGTTATTTTTTGCATAAGCTATGCAAGGCAGCTTTATATAACAAATAATTGTTTGACATGTTTTTCCCTCTATATCCGACATCCATTTCGATTACAGTTTAAACATAAAACCGTTCCCACACGGTTTACAGTGCATAATTAAAAGGAATTAAGAGAGATTCGAAAAAACGTCCCAGCCTCCATCATTTAGAAGACATCCAAACACGACTGTCCTAATGCTTATCCGAGAAACTTAATTTTCTAATTTGCTGGAAGCGAAGACGGCAGGAAACGAGGCAATTTGCCATCATATTCCCCCACAACAAACCCCGGTCTTGTTCCCTCTCTCTCGCCGGTTTATGAGTGGTGATTATCTTAAAAGAAGGCAATTTTTATGGATTCTGAAAGAATGTGAAAGACTGCCTCATTACAAGTAATCACGGGGGAATTAGAAACATCATTTAACCAAACGAGCAAATAATGCTCGGGATATCGAAGAAGCTGCACGCACTTCCCTACACCACTGCAAGTCCATTTACAAAAAATTGTAGCTCTTAAATAGAATAATTATAATCTTTATGCCCTTCGCTTCTTACTCTGGAGGGTTTTAGGATTGGGGAGGGGTCTTTTAACAACTGTTGCAGGAGCGGCTCCCGGCCGCGGCTGAGCGCTGCCTCTTTCACCGCAAAGAGCACCGGCGCTGCGCAGCGAAATCAAAAGGAATTAATTACCCCTTCACACATCCACGCAGAGCTGCCATTAAAGGTCAGTGCATTAGTACATATTTGTAAGATTAAAAGTAGCCATTTTGAAATCAATTATACGCTAATGCGCGGATTTTCTGTGCGGCCTTATTTCGCGGCGATTTAATTACGTTTCCTGTGATAGCTGAATGTGAAAACGCTCCGCCGGCAAGGAAGGGATATTTCAATAACTGCACGCCGGCTACAGGTCCGGGAGTGGCGTTAAAAACAGGTAACAATGACTTGCTGTTGAAGTTAAACCTTCTCCGTATATATTAAAAACCTGAATCTACGTCTGTATCACAAAACTTTCTCATTAGTACATTTCCAAGCACTCTGCGTTTCAGTTTATTATTGAGGCTGGGTTCGCAAAGCTTTAGTACAATGTCACAAAGGGGAAAAAAAAATCGCAAACCACCTATCTCGTATAAAATACAACATAGAGCACAGCAAATAAGGGGGGGGGGGGGAAGGAAGCATTTAAAAAATGTTTATTTCCTACACAGTTCAAGTTTTTAAAAACCGATGTATAATGGGGAAAATTACAATGAAATTTCATGGTGTTAAACGATTTTTCCTTTTTAGAGTGGATTTCGCTAGACATATGACGTACTAACCAGCTTCTGTGACGTATGTGTTACCATTAACTGTGAAACCTCTCCTTATTTCAGCGTCTTCTGTGTAAGACCTAGATGGAATAATAGTATGGTCACAAGTAGTATTCACTGTATATTATGTACATCCTTATGTCCAGTGGGTTAGTCTTTGGGGAAACCAAAGACCGTGCAGAAAACGGTAACATTAATATATTTAACGTGTAAAAAAATGTGACGAGGAACAAAAAGGTGAGTTTCATCAAGGTTTGACTGGATGCCAGCTGAAATCTCCCAAGATGCTTCAAGGACAGGACAATGACAGGAGGGGGGATGGAGAACTGTCCACACCAGGGGGCTTAGGTGGACCTGCGGGACAAACACATCAATCAAAAGGTGGAACCTGCAGCCGATCCTGCCCGCAGTCAGCCGTCTCATATTCATAAGTCTTGTTTTCATGATCGACCAACAGAAAAACCTGCAAAATTTGGTCCAAAAAGAAGTAAACATACACACACGCAGAGCCCACACAACGCCACGGTTCAAAAGTCAAACACAAGGACACAGCATTTAGAACAATTGAGATATACCACAACTGTCCAATCGATAGCTGTTTAAACAGTATTTGGTGTCCTGGACATTAATAATAAGAATCGCTGAGTGGTACCTTTCCTGCCAACTTACTGGGAAGAGCATATTTAAATCCCTACGAACAGGAACAACTATGTAGACTGTCGTATTTCTATAAATATACTTTTGACAAGTCGCATCAAGGCGATACGAGCTGGCAGCCGCCTGCATTTCTGTATGTCTTGCCTGCTTTCAGACCTGCGAGATCATGGCTCTGCCTCTCATCGCGGTTGCCTGCTCGCTGCCATCACCGGCCCTCTAAGCGGGATTTCTGGACTATGCTAACCGTGGCAGTATTGACTGCTGGGATTTGCACTGTTGCTCGCAAATCTAATCGTGCCCCCCTCCCCTCTCCTCCCCTCCCATCCCATCCTCGCCCATCCGTGAAAGCCAGGCACGCCCGGTGGCATCCAAGAAAACCTTTTTCAGGTAACTCGGTCACCAGAGGTCTGCATAAACACCAAGTTCTACCATCTCCGTGAAAATCAGAGGTCGCCTCTACTAATTAAGGTGTTTTTTCATAAGTTCCTAGGGCTGAAAAGAAAAAAAAAAAAAAAAAAGTAATTACAAAACACCGTCTTCATCTGAAAGTGCACCTATGCCAACCCAATCCCCTCAGGAAAATGGAGGGAATATTGATTAATGTCACTCGCATATCCGTGCGCTGCGTTTCACAATGCAGGAACTGGTATGCCAGTTCAGGGAGAGACATTAATGCAGCTCAGCCATTCTAATTGGCCTTCGTCCGCAACGGGACCCAACTAAAAATCTCCGATATACATTTGTACTAGACATGAAGTACCCTCATCCCTAAACCAGTGCAAGAACGCAGCATTTGACATCTCGTGTGGGATGGGGGCGGGGATTTAAAGGAGAAAGAGAGACAATACAGCCTTTTTCCCTTCTTTTATTTCATTTGTCAGACGTCTATCAACTGCCGGATATTGAAAGCCTCGGGAAGGAGAGATAAAGACTGTCCAGGGGCTGCAGCTGTGCGTGTTGCCATCAATAATCCCATTGACGGAATTATAGAAATTAATTAGCTGACAAACGAGGGCGGGGAGGGGGGGGAAGGGACTCACTTGGGCTTAGTCTCAGCGTCCGTGACCTGGCGGATAAAGATGGCATCCTCGGGGTGGCTGATGTCACCCTGCTCCTGCATGTAAGAGGAGGCGATGGCCAGCGTGGAGCCGTCATTGCTGAAGGCCAGCGACGCGATGCTGGTGGGGTAGCGGTGGAACTGGCACAGACGCTTCTTGTTGAACGGGTCCCAGATGTTCACGAAGCCGTCTGAGCCCCCTGCGAGTCATTCAAAAACCAAAATATTTGAATATCACGTGGTCTTAACATAAGACAGTTTCTTGAAAATGGGCAGCTTCACACACACACCAGAGTGGGGCAGAACTCACCAAGAGAAACCACCCGGGACAGGCAACCCTGATCCTGGAGTGCCGGTATCCAGCAGGTTTTCCATCCTACCTGGTCTCAGATGAACCACACCTGATCTCAGGCAGATAGTAACCTATCAGGCAGGATGGAAAACCTGCTGGAAACCAGCACTTCAGGATTTGGTTGCTTACCTCTGGGCTTGGTACTACAAGCACAAGTACCACAATTCCAGCAGAAATATTTATGGTCAGGTCTCATTTCCAATAATATCTTAGCTTCCAACCACAGGGTTCCAAAAGCTCTGAGGGACACTAAAAACTAATCAAGCTGATCAGTGGATTAAATGAGGCATCTTCAAATGGACTGGCCACTTTCAAAGAAGGTCACTGGACGTTACATTAAGCGGCAGACCTACCAGTGGCGAAGGTGTTGTGAACACTGTGGAAAGAGATGGCATTGACAGGATAGACTTGCTCAATGCCGTTCTCCTTCAGTCGGTGGCATTTGAAAGCATACTTCTTCTTCTGGACTTCCAGACTAGGGTCCAAGTATTCCACGGCAACCCGGCCTTCGATCGAGCTCAGCACATAGCCCTGAAAATAGAGTCACGCACAGGCTAACACTCCACCCGGCTCATGTAAGCACAGAAACAATCACTTATTGTTGGTCCAGCATACAATTTAGCCCCACCCCCTAACCCAGTGCTTCCCAACCCGTTCCTTGGGGACCCAAAGATGGTCCACGTTTTTGTTCCCTCCCAGCTCCCTGCTACAGTCCACATGGACTGCCTTCAGGTCTCCAAGGACTGGATTGGGAAACTCTGCCCTAACTGAATATGTGGGCTCACCTGCTTGTTAGGGAAGGCCCGGATGCAGCGGGTCTGGTACTTTAAGCTGGACTCTCTTCTCTGCTGCACATAGCCCATGTTCCTCAGGTCCCAGACCAAGACTCTCCTGCCAGCCGTTCCCACGATCAGCCTGTCCCCTGCGACGGACAGCGTGTATACCTATAGAAGGGAGGTGGAGGTGGGGTCTTCAGACAGCAGCTTCAATCCCTCGCTTGCCTCATTCAGGAAACTTTGTGGTCAACTTCTTTGTATGTCACCACCAGCAATTTGACCCATTTCAGAGCACAACAAAATTTTGGTCTTTGTTTTCAGAATTTAGGGTGTGGCGAATAAGTGCCCCGCCCATCCTCATGTATCCACGGTGACAGACATCATAGCGCCTCTCTCAGCTCCAAATCAGTCCAATTCTTCACGGGATTCCAACTGCAGTTAAAAACAACGAAACACAGGCCGGCGCTTTGCAAATATTTTCCGCCAGCTCGGGCTCTACATCCTGAACGCTTTCCCCCTGCTCTTCATGCACAGGCATCCGACCTGACAGATCAAATAAGACTCGTGAAAAGCCGGGTACAAACATTCGCTCAGAAGAATTACTGAGACTGACGAGATTACGCGCCCTGCGGAACTCATAAACAGCTTAATTTGCTCGCCGATCTGTCAGGTTCGCCCCGCGCACCTCGCCGGTTTTTAAGGTTACCTATAAATCACAGCCGTTATCTAATGCGATCCATTTATCCTGAACACGGGGCCGTTACGGAAATTGGGTCATGAGTAATGTGTGAAGCCAGGCAGCCTTTCCTGCAACATAGCAACAAGTAACACAGCCATTAAAGCCTGGAGCTCGCCTGTAAGTACGGATAGGCTTAAAAGCCCTTTCATGAAAGTATTTTATCCACAGCAGTTACTTACAAAGGTGCCGTTTCACAGCTTCACTGCTGACAGGCAAATGGCCAATATAAAAAGCTGCAACAAAACTCTGCAAATATCCATCCAATAGACTGATTCAGAAGGGCTCATTATTAGTGCCAGAAAGCCTTTTATGCAGCAGACCCACAGTAAAAACTGTCATATAGTACAACAGGATGACTGTTCATTTAATAATTTTACAGTAATAAACATGGACTATAATCGTGACAGTTTATTCACTCTAGAAAAGACTGTACTTATTTTTGTTCGTGTAAATCATCATTTTCACAAAACGCAGGCCCACCTTCTCAGGCTGGGTGAAGGTGCCGGCATTGCAGGGGGTGCGTGGATCCCACAGCCTTACAGAACGGTCCCAGCTGCCCGTCACCATGACGTTGACTTCAGGACAGTACTCAACACAACGGATGGGTGCATCATGTGTTCCCACAACTGTATCTGTTGAGAGCAAGGGAAGGGTTGCATGTCCCCATTATACTACAGATCCAAAGACAACCAGCCGTATGCAACATATGCAATATTTATCCGATAGTTAAATGCAACATAGAATAAGTAGTAACTGCATTATTACACTGTACATTGAGTACTGTTCCCAGTAATGTCACACTTGGGCTATTACTTAGCAGTGGCAAGCATACCTTGGTCTGTATTTAAATCATGGGTTTTCAGCTGCATGTCCAGACCTCCACTCCAAGAATGTGTGGGATCCTGGAACAGGACATAATCAGAGTGCAATTCAAACCCTCAGAAATCAGGAGTCACAGTGTGATTTTAAAAGAACTGCATAAGGGTTCATCCATTTCACTTACATAAAAAGCACAATCCAGTACGGGGGCCAAATGCTGGTACTTTATTCTCATAGAGTTCCCGCCGACATCGTAAAGGCGGACAGTGGAGTCCCAGGAGGACACCAGTAAGAACTGGGCTGTGCTGGGACTGAACTTCACCGCCGAGATACTATCTTCTGGACCCTGGTTCAGCTTGAACTCATTCGACCCAGTCATCTGTAGGCAGAAACAGGTACTGATTCATGTGTGGATCCACCACATAATAGATAATAAATGCGTCTTATTGTACGCGCCAGTCATACAATAACGATAAAGTACCTGAATGTTAATCATATGACATGCAATACATCCTTACAAAAATTGTTGCCGAGACCATGCACCCGATAAACACTGATAATCGCAATATTTTGCTGCCAAAGTTCTTGTGAATCTGTTTCTTTTCAGTAGCGTACATTGTATGCTTTTTGTATTTGACTGCTTCTCCCGATGTGATATTTGGCTAACTCTAGCTAGCATCATCACCCGTAAGCAGAAACAATGCAATTTCCGTCAAATATACAACTGAAAGATTTATTTCAATCATTTAAATGACTGATGTTCGGTTGGAAAATAAAAAACAGTACCCCACTTTCACATACAGTGGGCACGGAAATGTTAGGCCTTCTTTTGTCACGTCGTGCCGCTTACAACCCGTAGCTAGCAGCAGCTCGTTAGCATAGAAAGTTTTGGCTGGTTGGATACATACTCACCTCTATTCGTTGAGTGCTACTACCCTGTAACACGTTTTTATTCTGAAAAATATATAGTATATCTCTCGAAACAATTTAGCTAGTAAACAGCAATCGAGTCTCCGGTTCAGGCTTCGCTAGCGAGCATGTAGGAAAGAAACACGGCCTGTCATTGGTAGGCTCGAAATCCGGGCGCTCCCGCCTTGATTTTGATTGGCTTTTGTACCACTTCCGGTTCCCTTTGAGTTCTTCCTTTGCCACTGTGTATGTCACGTGTTCCGTGTCTTCAATCATAAAGCTGAGTTCCGTGTAGATAAGGAATATTTAACTGGAATATGACCGCACAATAACACCAGATATACGTAGGGTATGTATGCTCCTGGGCACTGAGGAGCATAGCCTACTCTAATTTCGTCGCATGCGTCTTAGATAAGTAGAAATATACTTATGTATTAAGGTATTTTTGAAGAGCGTAGGACAGATATAATTAGACCTACTGGCATGTCATGTTCTGAAAATGTTCGATTCAGTGCAGGCTACGTTTTGTGTCATAATCCGTTTTTGAATTTTTATTCCAACAAATCTTTCAAGCTGATTATATGCTTATTGTAAATTTAAACAGAATTGATTGATATCGAGGAATGTTGTTGGGGCTTTCAATGATGTTCGATTTAGGTCCTTCGGGGACTTAATTCGGCCTAACTTATCTTGAGCTGACTTCAGTTTGAGTGTAATCGATTAAACGGGGCATAATTAGATGTTGCTTCAAATTAGTTATCCAGTAATTTTAGTTCCTGTTCAGTAGTAGGTAAATACTGTAGTCGTATTGTAGTGTTAAAATATATAAGCTGGACTCTCTTCTCTGCTGCACATAGCCCATGTTCCTCAGGACCCAGACCAAGACTCTCCTGCCAGCCGTTCCCACGATCAGCCTGTCCCCTGCGACGGACAGCGTGTATAGTTAATTTCAAATGATTACTTACTTTTGACCCCTGACGTAATATACAAAATCACAATGATGTACATGATGATGAAAGTGAAAAAAAAACTTGTGGTATTAACCATCAGATTTTTACATTTTGATGTTAAACCTTACCACCTTTCTACATAATTTCTCCAGAAATATACCTAAAGGCACACCACTTTTCTGTCGGGCTACATAGCCTACTCGTTTGGCAGCAAACTATCCGAGTGTCCTGTAACGAATAAGTCGCCTGTCATCCGTCGCTGAATACTCTTAATATATTGCAGTCGAAGAATGGAATACACCAAGAAAGATGCAAAAATCCAGAACTAGAAATTACCGTAATATTGAGACGCCACCGTTCTAACCTCTGGTGGGTCTTTCCTTTTCCTTCACTCTTGGGCCAAGAATATCCTGCAAATCTGCCTATGTATTAACATTACAACAAGAAACAATATATCATCTTACTGCCATTTAAATATTTGACGGATATTTTTACCAGTCAGTAAAATCGAAATGTAATATTTGTGGATTTCTGCCCAGAAAAAAACGAATATAATTATTTTGCCATTTATTGTGGCGGCCTTCCGTTACAGCACTACATTTTGCGATAACATGTATATCAGTTAATCACAGGAAAAGCACTAAATTAAAAAAGTACAAAATAACATACACATGGTGTATTTAATAGGCTACAATCAGAGAAATACTCGTATTTAAACATATATGCAGGTTATTATACGAAATGTAAAACATCTTCGTTCAAATAAATGTTTATAAATAGACATAGACATGTTTTACATGTATGCATTGTGTTATGGAGTATTCAATTCAGTATTCAATCTTGTTATAAAGATTGTACAGCGGTAAAGCAGGTAAGTTATTGCCGGAATAATACAAAGGTGTGGGGAAAGCAATGGACCTTGGCACTGGAACCCTGAGTAGGGAATTTTCTCTAAAAACAAGTGGCATCCCAACCAGAGTCTGTGTAGAAGCGTGTGCCATGTTGGCTGCTTCAAGTTCTGCCGAGAGTTGCCTTTTCCATTTGTTCCTGCGGTTCTGGAACCATGTCTTGACCTGAGTCTCTGTGAGCTGTAGGCTAGAGGCGAGACAGGCCCGCTCCGAGCTGCTCAGGTAGCGTTTCATGTCGAAGGTGGACTCCAGCTGGTACACCTGACTCCGCGAGAACACCGTGCGGGTCTTCTTCTTGGCGGAGTTACTATATTTGTCTTCGGCGTCTCTTTTCCTTCCGTCAGAGACAGGTGACATCTGGCTACATGGTCTCTGCTTTTCCTCTTTGTAATCCTGTAATACACCCTTTAATAAATTCTTCCCCTTTTCTATTCCACCTGGAACCGATGCGATTCTTTTCGCTGCGTCTACGAAAAAGACAGTGACGGTACAATGATGTCCAAAAATCAAAAGTATAAAAATTATGTTGCTAACATCGTCTTATTATTAACAAATAATTTACACGATTTCTTCGGTCTACTATTTTACAGTAATTTTCACGTTAAATATACTATTATTTCTATCAATATATAACGACAAATTATGGGCTTTAAAAATAACAAGGATGAGTTTCCCGAAGCCTTATTAACGCTGCGTCAATCTTTTAACATAGAACCCCAAACCTTTAAAATGATTTGTGTGGTGCAACAGTATAAAGCAAATGATTTATTACATTTAAACATTATTCTGTACTTTAATGAGGAGTTCATTAGGTTTGAACTTTGGCCACTTGATCCACTGTCGAAAAGCTATGAGTGCCCCATTAAATAAACAATGGCATACAATTAATATTTAACAAACCGTAATTAAATCAGGCTACATTTTACTACAATTCAGGGGAAATTATTTCATTTTAAAGCCGATTTAATCAATTTGACGAGGTCGTATAAAATAGCTTTGAGAGAATAACTTATACTTTACAACGATCCCTTTGCGTTCTAAAGTGTGAATTCATAATAATAATAATAATAATAATACGAACTGCAAAACTTACTCAAACAAGAAAAGTTAAGAGCCTGCTGTCGAGCATCAGAGTGCTGGTCTCCGGCCTCGGAACAGTAACAATCCACAGGCTCTTCTCCTCCACTGCACTCCTCGGACGATACGGACAGCGTGCGATTCCTGTGCAGCCCTTCCTTGGAATTCTCTGCGCGCGCGCCTTCAGATGCGGTGCCCAGAATGGACTGAATGGTGAAGCTGGAGACTGGGGCCGGTGAGCATTTGCTACCATTGTCTTCTGTGCTACTCATGCTGGATTCATAACACTGGGGGAATCAGAAGCCTTTATGTGTATACAAAAGGAACGATAACATAAGCCCGTGTTCCGTATATGTGGAGAGATTAAAAAGTGATGTCGGGAGGTTTTTTTTTTCTTGGACGCACTGTCTTATACGTATTTCTACCTACTACCATCCACTGTCGACTAGAGGCAGTGTTGTGGCGTTGCCTCATTTTGCATGTTGGTAAGCTTCTCATGGGCCAATCACAAGCGTAAACTATGCCCCGGAAATTTCAAAACGCCTGTCTTCTTGTACGGAGCGATACAGGGACCGCGAGACATCCACGGAAAAAACAGCGCTGGTTTGACTAATTTTGTTTGGTAGCCCTAATATGTATTTTATTGCACAAACACAGCCGTGCCTCACAGAGTTTATGTCAATTGCGTTTCAACTGTGACTAAGACCCACCGATTTGTTCGCTTTTAGAGTTACTGACTTTGTTTAAATTAGAATGGTCCGAAGGAAAAACGTGGATATGAAATCTAAGATACGAAGAAAAATTTTATATATGTTTTTTTTCCCCACTTACACGACGAAACGATATTTGACAGTATATACCATTAAACATACTTTTATGGGTACCAATTATGGGCTCTGATAGATATTTATGTATACGGCCTTTCATTCTGCTGTTTGGATATTTGCATTTTAACAGCATTCGTATTGTCAGCGCTACTTGTTGGATTCGACGTGCGGGTTATTTTACGAGTTCATAAAGCAAAAAATAAAGTTAAATAAATGACTATCCAGGTACGTTTGCCGGTGCCGACGTATTCAGGAGTTAACGTCGGTGACAGAGTTTCACACAGTTGATCAACTTCCTACTTGATAATAACCTTCTGGGACTTCCTTGTAGCACTAAAATTGACACGAGTGCACGTTTTTATAAAAGTTTTCAGCCACAGAGAACCTAACAGAGAACGAGAACTGTCCTATTTATTTAAGGAAAATAATATTTTAAAAAATTATAATGAGCACGGGAATGCAGAACTATGGGTAATGCTCTTAAAAGTAGCCCGTACTTTTTTTGCCAACATTTTGCTTCTTGGAGCCAGTCAAATTCATTTTGCGATTCGATTATGGCTAATTTGAGGGGCTGAGATTTCCAGTGTGGGCAAAAAAAAAAACGTGACGCGTGACTACTGTAATATTTTAACGCAGGTTACCTGATGAGCTGAGTTGTTTTAATAGAGAATAATATTTGTAACCGTATTTACAGTTTCAGTTATCCGCATTTGTTTATGCAATGTAGGAGCGGGATATTCTAAGAGTAACATTGTTAATTATTTTGTTAATATCCATATACATCCAAAATACATCCATATTTATAAAATAGGCTTCACAAATATTTGCTACAGATATGCACAGAATCCATGAACATTTTTCAGCATAAGGTTTTGTTCCTCGTAAAGTTTATTATTTGCGGATGGTGACAGCGAGAGAGTTCTTTTCTTAGGCCCACGGTATTTTCGTTAAAACACTCAATGGAAGGGTTAAGTGTAACCCACTTTACACATATGAATATTCTAAAACAGAAAAAAGCATTCGCTTCTAAATTGCAGTAATTCAAGGTCACCTTAAAATTACTATAACAAATGGTAGATTTCAATTAAATTCCATTTGGCTTCTAAGAAACACGGTGGCTGAACTAGCCTGCTACAATACTACATTTTCTATAACATAGAAATAAGACAGTAAGTCCATGTAGTAATTTTTTTTATAAATACAAGAGCATTAATATCTTGTAGTAAATTGCCCTGATTCATTTTTAACTGAAAAAGTTAAATAGTTTTGAAACATTTTAATTGTGATATACAGACTGATCATCTGCCAAAAATCCAGTTATAGAGCGCCACGCAACCGAAGCTTGCGTTTGAAAGGAAAAGTTGAATTAAGAAACGATGGGAATGAATGACATTGTTTTTCTGCATCTCCACTGTGTCCAATTAAAAATTAATCGGATAATTAATTCGGTAATATGCCTCCTCTCACGTGCTGGCAGGCAGTTAATTGATCGACTAATTGATCAGTGTTGGGGGGCTCCACCCCTAACCGTGTCTGGGGGGCAGGTGCGGCTCGCTTTCGTTGTTCTACTACATTAACCTTATTATGGCATCCGCGGAAGCCAGACACATAACAAATGGTCAACTTTAATCATAATGTCAAGTCTTTAATCCGTAATGTCCTCGATTTAAGGCGAGATGGTGACTTTAGCCTTTTCCTAAAAAATCTGGCGCACTTTTTGGCGCCAGAACTCCAACAATTTTGCTGAGAAGTCACATTTATAATAAAAATATCACTAAGCATAATAT
>JAODLC010000045.1:12639678-12663579 GCA_026781145.1 Hippopotamyrus pictus | reverse complement strand
TGAAATACAAGATAATTTCCTGACTGAATTCAAGTAAATTCCAAATGATTGAGTACATCAAACCAAAAAATATATACAGCTTATACAGTGGGGAGAAAGGGAAAAGAAAATTGATTGTCTCCAGTTATAAAGCGCTTTAATAATAACAATAAAAAACCAAATACGTTTATTATGGGTCTTTCATTCTGTTTCTATATTTCTGATTAGTCTCAATATGTACAGTAGAATACTTTTAAAGTCTGAATCACGATAACGGCTAGAAGGGTCACCGTTCTTCGTCGAGTGCTGTGCATGACCTCAACATACCAAATATTGCACACATATTAGAATGCCACCGATAACAATTCCCTTTACAAAACAAATCCATGCAGTCATAAAACACCAAACAAATTTTACAGAGTCTGTATTTTTGTTTTATATAAAAACGCATTTAAACGTACATATTTTATTTATCGACACTACTCCCCCGAAAAGGAAAACCGATGTAAATCCTGCGGCAGGAAACGCCTTCCTGATTAGGTGTCACTCTAATAAAGAACGTTTCTGATAGCTGCAGGCTGTACAACAGTTATTAAACTCTATAAACTGCATCGTAAAAATTTCACTCACTTAGGCTACTTAACGAAATAAAATACTCAACGGCAGTAGGTGATATCGTACACCATGACATCAGTACGTCTAATGATAATAACAACGATATATAAAATAATGACACAATTTGTGAACATTAAATCTGCAGTGATTTTTTTTTTTCCACACGTCAAATAAATACAGGCTGCAATGTCAACGCCGTTTCCCCATATTAAAAATGTAAGCATTTTATATAGCCTATATAAAAATAATATTTCGAATATTCGATTATATAAATAAATTTAAAATTACACTTTGTTGGTGTAAAATGAGGAGTTCTCACACCGGTCTGAGCAGCGGTACGGAGGTAACTATAGGGTGTGAGTAGTACACGGGGTGGGGGAACGTGAGCAGAGACTGGCTCGTTGGAACGCTGCCCGCTGCGCTCCCCGTTTCCGAGGCCGAGTTCTCGTGGTATAAAATAGGCACGCGCACTATCCTCTGCGCCGCTGCGTGACTCAGATTTGCAGCCTCCAGTTCTGCGGCCAGCTGCCTCTTCCATTTATTTCTTCTGTTCTGGAACCAGATCTTTACTTGAGTCTCTGTGAGGTGTAAGGACGCCGCTAATCCAGCCCTCTCCGAGCTGCTCAGGTAGCGCTTCATGTCAAACGTAGACTCCAGCTGGAACACCTGACTCCTGGAAAAGACCGTGCGCGTTTTCTTTTTCCTACACGGTTTCTTATCCGGACTGTCGTCCCTGTTCTTCCAGTCATCCGTGCCGTCGTCTTTCTTTGGTTCCTCCAGATCGCTCTCTTCCAGCACGATTTCGTCAGCGCTTTTGCTCCCGTCGTCTTCTTTGGAGTCGGGGTCGGATTTGAGCACTAGATCCGGCGAATCTCGATCGGTACCCGAGGCTGGAGAGGATTCCCTCACGCTCGCTTTTTCGTTAACTAGATTTGAAAAGAAAAGGAAAACGGGAAAGTTGTCGATAAGCATGGAAAACAACACTAAGATAATAAGAAAACAATACAAAATAATACAAAAATCATTCACATGTAAAGCAGCGGGAATATTTCTTGTGTCCGATTATTGCAGGATTCGGTTATAGCACGATTGCATAAATCATAACTTTTTGTGTCATTTAGCAAAAATAATTACAAAATGTTTGAGCAAGCGTATAGATCGCTATTCTATAAAGTATAATGATAATAAAAGTTATTTAAAATGCGATTGTTAATAATGCTTATTTTGTCACCCAGCCTGGTAAACGCAGTAGGCTAATTTATTTTTAATTCACTTTTCAATGCAGCACATTAGGTATTCCAGACACAATTTAATGAATTTAATGAATGTGTCCTACATTTAAAAACGAATGAGAAGTGTTCACCTTCTGTCCTGTGTAGATGGCCCGAAGAGCTGAGGGAGTAGGGGTACCACCACGCGGACGCTCGCTCCAGATAGTGGGCTGGTAGCGCGAACCTCTGCGTGGGTATCTCAAAACGAGGAAAGCTCAGATCTCCGACCTTAGAGAATGAGAAGCCGCCGTCCAAAACACTTTTGGATGCAGCCAGCAGGGGTCTGGGTTTGCTGGATTTGTTGTCACAGTTCAGCAGATTCTTAATGGAGAAGGGCGAGTCTTTAGCGGGAACACAGGTTTCTTGCGCTGTCTCTGGCATTGCGACTAAACGCCCGGATAGCTCACACCACAAAACAGAAGTTAAGGGAAAGAAAGGCTAAGAAAAAATAAAAACAAATAGCTTTTAACTTCGCTTCCTTCAATGAGTGCCGTTTTAAGCGTCGATTGTTTTGTTAATTAATGAGACGCCCGGAACGGTAAACAGAAACCTTTAAAAAGTAGCATCGGTCGGTATCCAGGTCTTACGAAGATCCGCGGTAGAAATCGTGTCGTGCGCCAGCGTAGTGCCAGATGCAAATGACGGAAAAAAAATGTCACCGATATTAGACGCGAGGAGTGCAGGGCTACCGTTCACCTACAATGGCAAATGGGATTAAGAGGCGGTGGAAGATAGAGGGGACAGGCTTGAAAGCAAGTCCACCCTCCCTTGACTGCTTGCCTTGAGTGTAAGCGCTCGCCTGTTATTGGTCTTATATAGTCCAATTAGACAGCAAATAAGAGCCGGGGTATTATTACAAATCACCATGCAGTTTGCCTTGGCAGTCCAAGTGGAGCAAGCGAATGACAAACGCCGGACTGTTTGTTAAGTGTCTCAAATTTAATTCCGTCTGTTTGCTCTGAAGTGAGAAGCTTTTGGACTGATTTATATGGAAGGAGTCTTTTTTTCAGAATTTCACTAGCACAATAAGTCACATTACATTATTCATTAATAAATAAGTTTTGTGAATTGGTTAAGGAATAATCGCTCGTTTTTGCCGAAACAAACCTGATTTGACGTCACAAACAAATAAATAAGTACCATTGCTAAACAAATCACTATAGCAAAACGTGAAAGCGTCCGAAAGTCCGAAGTGGTGATAGACAGCGACGGTGGAGAGCTTCGGGCAGGGAACGTGTGAAACAAAACGTGTTACTGATCATTTAAAGGCGTGCAGTCCCTGCTTTATTTTTTAGATATGTTTATACGTTTGTCTTTGACGAATAGCTAATTAAAATCGACGTAATTATATTAAAAATCAGTCGGCCTTTCAAAGATATCTTTGTTCGTTACATTATTGGGCTCTTCTTGTTGTTACTGTTGTTCATCATGTTTTTTATTATTTACAGTATGTTTAAATTTATGACAGTTTCCGTAAAATAAACTCCTAACTTGCTAGGTGCCAATTTGTCTACTGCGAGTTTAAATTTATAATAGGCCTATAGTCTGTATAAATGTTACCATGAACACAGGCCTACATACGGAGAAAACAAACATAACTGCTTTTGGAATAATAATAATAATAATAATAATAATAATAATAATAATAATAATAATAATAATAAAAAGAAATAGGCCTAAATAATGATTCCTGTGGTATTCCGAATGATTATAGGCCTGTAGATAGCGTATTTAAAGTAATTCCTCCTTACAAGTTTCTGCATCATTTTTTTGAGTCCTGGTACTTTAGACTTGTCATTCTCTCTGCTTTACGAAGTTCATTAAGTTCAACTCTGAATCACAAGTAATAAACAATGACTCAGACTTACAGAGTCGGTTTCGATTGCCTTGATTCCAGGGTTTTAAAAAACAAATTAAAAATATATAAATAAGCGCGTAATAACAAATCAGCGCTTTTAGCAGTCGGAATAACTAATGGCTACTCCACCTCTGGCCGTCTAACAATTGTCGCCGATTCGTGTGCCTTCCAGACGCATGTTCTATTAAAATCCTCTCCATTATCCAGCCCCCACAATGAATTTTGAAATGCTCAATATCGTATTAGATGTGATTGGTAGCTTTTGTATTTAGTGAGTAATAGACAGGGAGCAGAAAAGAAAAAGACCGATTCTTCGAGAATAAATGGAAACAGCGTCCCCTATCGGCATGTATAATGGAAGACCATGTTAAGATAATTCGTATACGATTTCATCTTTTTGAAGATATCTGACATTTGCCCTGTCCCAGGTGATTATTTTGGCAAATCAGACACAGAATGTGAAAAGCTATTTATCCATTCTCCGGTCTGTACTCACGTAAAGAGATTGGACCTAATAGCTTAGTGGTTGTAAGGCATGCTAAAGTAGACAAGTTTTCGCGCTTTAGCTAAGAACAGGGGCTTCGGTGCTTCCTCAGGAGGGGTAAGATGTGAGAAATTTAGATCAATCTACCCTGTTTCTGATTTTTCTTTGGAAACAATATGAACTTTAAGTGGTAATACTGTACTGTAATATATCTTGATTCCTTGTTCTATGAATAATGAGCATACTTTTTTTATCAGAAATTTTTATATTATATTTATTATAAATAGTAAAAATGAAACAGGAATTTGTATTATTTTATCATTTCCATAGGTATCCTTGTGAAATGGATCATATATTTAATAATAATCATTACATTGTTACCGAAATTACTTTTTAATGTTTTGTTAGCGCCAATGAAGTAGCGCCATCTGGTGTTTACTAAATGAAGAGCGTTGATTATTATTACGGGCAGTTAGCAGAAGTCATTGTCCAGAGAATCGTTTGTCAGAGCAGTAAGTATGTTTGGCCATTTTAACGCACCAGAATACAAACAGGTGAACAAGAAATAGCAAGGACGGAATGGTAAGATGTAAAAATGGCAAAAAAAAATGCATAAAACAAAGAACAGCTACATAACCACTTAATATTTTTTAACCGAGATATACATTAACCAGGGCAATATCATGCAGTAATATGGATTATAATAAAAAGAAAAGTTTCTAGTGTGTCTTGAGTTTGTGTGAAAATTAGACGTAATTCACGATAATCGTTTAATACCAGTTTCTCCGACACACTGAGGGCTGTAGCCCTTAGATAAATTACTAATCCTACACCAAGCTACGCTTGGAAGATAGCACTCTTAGCCTATCTGACAATGAGATCAGCACATGTAGTGTATGCTTGACCTGTTAAATGCTGTTTATCCGCATTTCTGAGATTATATAATTAAAACCCGTGATCATAATTCATAAATGCTAAAAAGGCTTTACCTAACTGCCGGTTACAAACCACAAAGCTATTTGTATAGCAGATCAATATAAAATACACCCTGTGTTATTTTCTTCTGGATTTTGCTTTGTAGACAGATACAATTCAGTGACCAGAATGATGTCAGTAAAGGAAGAAAATGACACGCGCATCAATTTCAATACCGGGCGGAACAATAAACACGGCGCCATACAGGCATTTTCATCGTAACTGTTTTATTTTCGTTTCAAATGCGAATTCTTTCAACACATGCTATGCTTCTGATTCAAAATCATTTTTAACGAAAAAAACCTTCGGTATTCGTTGTTGTTTTATTAAATAATATAGGTTTAAATCTATTTTATTTTGTCTTCAGAACATCACAAGAAGACGTAATTTGTTATTATATGCCCCCCCCCCCAAATCCACGTTATTGATTATTTTACAGGGAAAATGACAAATGGCACCTGGGAAACACGCGGTCAGCAAGTTCTATTAAAGAAATGATAGTATTGCTCATGGCCTGTTAAAGGTTCAGTTTAGATACTGCATAGGTCTCCATCCATCACCATATAATGATCAGAATGATGAAAAATTTGCGGCTGCTCAGACCAGCCTCACACCTTAACTTTTATTTGCGATCGCTCAGAATAGTGGAGATGGATTTTGTTTTGATATCCAGTTACGGATTTTCCCCCCCAGCTTTCAGAATTATAACGAAATGGTAAAAGTAACTTTAAATGAGTAAAAATGAGGAACTGGGGGCGGTGTTTGGGTGGAGTTGGTTGGGGCGGTGGTCTGCATGGTAGCGGATATAAAAAAAAAGCAAAACGGCGTTTACTCCTGAACAGAGAATACTATTTTCTGTACATAAGTTACCATTAGTTAATGGAATTAGTGAATGTGACGCTTTCCTTCAGCAAAGCATGCTGGGACAGGGCGGAATTGGACTTGCCATGTAGGTAAATGTAGGTAAATGTAGGGGAGTTACACTGGTGGTCCTGACTGAACTGCTCATCCACAAAGCACAGGGACCCAAGCCTAAGTCTGAGGGCCTAATATTACTGGTCCATCTCCAAAACTGGACCTTCCTGATGTACACCTGTGCCAGGTAGGTCACCTGACCTCTAGAATACTCAGATACATAATAATGTGAAATTGTTTGTTTCAACCCCATTTTATTTGACCTGGCTATCTCCAAATAGTTCATTGTTCTTGGTGCTGTGGTTGTATTTATTGGGGCACTGTCCGTGTGTTTATGTTTAAATTATATTGTTCAGCACTGCGGTCAACTAAGGTGGTTTTAAATGTGCTTTATAAATAAAGTTGAAGTTGAAATAAGATCTGTAAGTTGTTTGTGAAACAAATGGCAGCTACTGAAGCTAAACTATTGAAGATTTAATAATAATAAGTGCCGGAATTGTTCATGCAAATTCATGAAGCACAAACATGCCTGGTTTATCCACCCCCTTTACGTGTGTGCGCGCGCGTGTGTGTGTGTGTGTGTGTGTGTGGGGGGGGGGGTGTTATGTATATATTACATTGTGGGGACCAAGCAATGTCCACACATTGTCATGAAAACCTGTTATTTTGACACTGTGGGGACCATGTTTTTGGTCCCCACAAGGGGAAACTCAGTTTTATAAAAATCTGTGACAGTGATCAAAAAAGTAAAAATGCTTAAATAATTGTAATTTGATTAGTTACTTATGGTAAATGTTAGGGCTGGGTAGGGGTTAAGGTCGTCATGTTGGGATTAGGGTTTTCCCCATAGAAATAAATGGAGAGTCCCCGCAAAGATATGAATACAAATATGTGTGTCTGTGTGTGTGTGTGTACACATACGCTGAAGGCTTGCACCTGTTTCCACACATCTTCACCTGCTCTGTGGACCAGAGAAGGTCCTTCAGGGTGTCGGAGCAGATCCCAGACACTAGCTAAATCGAGATTGAGATCCATCGACGGAGCATTTCCTGATGCTAGTGATGTTTTCTGTCATGTCGGTGATCTTTAAAAGAAAGGTTTTCCCCCAAAAGCTAACATATCAACATAGAACTTAATAAATTCTCTACTTGTGTGTGTGTGAGCGTGTCATATATTCTACCGTAATGAAAAAGATTCTGGTTCCAGAAGACAGATGAATCCATAAATACACGTAATTGAGAATCAAAGACCGATAAATTTTAAACTGCTATTCATTTTCCTTGTTTTTCTGTTTTGGATGATGATCTATGTCACAGGGCCAGCTGGAAAATGGAAGAGATTAGGGGGAAAAATTATAGCAATAAATTTTCTAAACATACACCTTGATTATGCTTCGATCGCCCCCTCCCCTTTTTTCTTTGGAGAAGGCAGAGGCTGCAGAATGGCCCCCATGAAATAGGTTCCCCCTGCAGCCCCGGGAGGCTTTCCTGCCTGGAGGTATGATTTCCCCCCTCCCTTAATGGAAGGACTGACCTGTGTCATTTGTAGCATATTCGCTTACACACAGTCCCACATTTAAATACACTGTCACAGCATCGGCAATCAGTCAGTTCCTAGTTAACAGCCTGATACATATTAACCTAATAGATTCCTCCTGTTTAACACATTGATTTATCCTCTCCTTTGGGGATGTATCGGGAATATCTGCCACCCTCATGTGTGAGAGGCTGCTCAAGTCTTTCTTTTCCTTTTATTTTTTTTTTATTTTAGCTCAGGAAACGGGCGGGTCTCTGAGGACTGTGAGCCCCAGGAATTGGAGATTTGTTCCTTATTTGCCCCAGAATGGAGTTTCAGCCATCTGCAATGGGAGTGAAGACGGGGCCAGAAAAATATACATGAGACCCAGAAAGAGGTTGGTTTATTTAGTGTAGTATCTATTTCTGGCCAACAGGGGCCCCCCCAAACCTCAGCCACCCCCCCATCCCACATTGGGTCCAGAAGATGCACCCAACTGACCATGGAGCGACAAAACAACTGAGGGACCAGAGGTGGAAATTTCAGTTCCAGAAACTAGAAATCCAGACCAGGATTTTGTTTCAACCAACCAGTTGAGTACTCTGTGACTGTGACTCTTTTTGTTCAATTGGTTGGTTGAAACTAAATCACGGTCTGGATTTGTACTTTCTGAACCTGAAATTTCCACCTCTGTGAGGGACACAGTGGGAGTCAAGTGTCCAATCGTATGTTCCCGGCGTGATGCGCAGACTCCGGATCAGTGTTACACTCTCACATTCATCACAGAAGTGTTACACATGCATGTCTTGGGTACGGGAACGTGTGTTTTATGCCGTAAACATTTACCAACAACCCAAAATTGGGGGGTGGGGGGGGCGCGCACTGTTACTACACCAGTGAGCAGATGGACAGTGATAATACCTTTGGGGGCTGTGTATTTGGCCTGTTGAACACTGTGGCACTTGTCTGCTGCAGGGGATGTACATCTCTCAGCCGACTGATGGGAGAAGATGAGCTTTCCAACCAGAACTGGCTGGCTTTTCCATTTGCTGTCAATCTCTGCCTGGTTCAACCCCCTGGGAACCAAGTAACCAATGGGAACTGCCGTAAACCAATCTGCAAGCGACAGGGCATGTTGGTGTTACATTGTCAGAAAGAAGTCTACAGCCCTGGCACAGTTTTGTTCCGTAAGGTACAAACAACATTAATCCAATCAGATTGTAGAGGAGGTGGGTCCAAGCAACTAGAGGAGGCAGGACCAACCAACCAGAGGTCTTGGGCCCACCTCCTCTACAATCAAGTGTCTTGAACTGCAACATAGTGTATATGTTAGCAATCTGGAACCTTAGGATAAAGGGTCAGAGAGAATTATTTACTACTATTTCCATAATAATTAATTAGATACTTATGACAACTCTAGGTAAGCATCTACTGGCTGGATGGATTTAGGATGTCTAGAGACCGGGAGAGTGTTATGCTCGCGGAATGGGGAGTAGTGAGTGGCACCATCATTCGAACCCGGGTTCACATGTCCATACAGCTATTCCGCTTTCCTCCTGCAGTCCAAAATCGGGCAACCTGTGCTGCCTCGCCCCTCCCCCAAGATGGATGGATGGATTATTAATGGCATTATTTCAGGTGAAGTACCATGCTTAAGCAGGACCTCATTTGGGACTCAAGCCAGCACCCTTCAGGTATAGTTATCTTTGTTAATCATCCCTGTTCTATCCAGCTACCCTCTTTTGATATTTTGAAGTTAAACTTTTTATCATTGACAATGAATATTTGTCACTTAAAGATGTATAAAAAAAATGCTACGCTAGACGTGAGCTATTTTTTATGTGCAGATGAAAATCCAGCCCTTGCAGGAATACATGTGACATTAAATACGTACAAAAATACGTGCAAAGTCCATTTCTCCCCCATTATGGCCCCATTTCCCCGCTTAGCCGCCTCACTGTGCGGTTCTGCTGAGATCCGTCTCTGTGTTTTATAGAGTGACCCTAATAAACCGGATTGTGACACGGCAGGTTTATCACTGTCACAGATAAAAACGTAATTAATGACTGCGGAAGCCGGACGGGGCCGTCATGCCGCCCCTTAAGTGGCTCTCCAGCTGACTGGCTTTGCGGGGACCCAGCTGGACATGGGCCGGATCGATCAATGTGGGGGGGGGTGGAGCACGGCTGCGGGCAGAGGTTAAAGGTCACTCATTCCTCCCATCATCTCCTGGCCAATGACGCCTGCAGGAGCGCCGTGGCGACCACTGTCCCCACAGTCCATCGGCGCCCCCTGTATTACGCCATAGGGAACAGCATGTTTACAGGTGCAGACGAGACAGTCCCATCTACTCCACCCCCCCTCAAAAGCAGTCTTTTTGCTCTTTTGATTTTGACTTGTGTGTATCGTCATGGACACTTAGAATGTCCGCAGGGTACGAAAGGTGCTATATGGATAAGCTTGAATTGGCTTGCCTTTATGTACTGTAAGCAAAACTCTAATTGAAGACGGGTGATATGCAGAATTATCACTCAGCACCGTTTGCATGTAACAGCTAAAACTAAGAATATGCAGCCAGGTTATTATTAATTATAAATTATTATATTAAATATTCAGATTAAGGTTATCCAGGCAGATCACACCACGGTGACACACGGACACAAGGGGCACATATTAATGTGTGGGGGGGTGTGAGGTGACAACATAAGCCCAGGAACCACAATTTATAAACGGCTGGTGCCAAAATGTACAATGAGGAGGGGGGGGGGGGGGCAGGGGACACAGCCTGGCTGTCTATTCAATGTGAAATCCAAAGAGTTGCAGTTCAAACTCAGTATTGAGCTGTAAAGGCCACTCAGGTTAATTCGCCCTCGTTACACGGATGCTGTAATTACAGTAGGAGTTCACTATCCTGAATTAAGGTTAGCATTGTGGTATGTGCCACGCTCACATTGGTTCTCTCTGACCACAGGTGGACTGTTGACTCCAAATAGTCCTCAGTGCAAATGATATTTGGTCCACAGTGCACCTGGTTTCATACTCCAGGTCCTGGTCACAATGACCCTGATTAAATAAGCGGTATAAAAAAATAGTGAAATATTTAACCAAGCACCAGTCTTAATTACAGCTAATTAACAGGTGAATTGCTCATTTAGGCTGCTGAGTTGGGACAATTATACTTTAATGGACTGAACCATAAGTCCTCTTTCTTATTGGTTTTAATCCACCTCTTGACAAATAGGAAATAATTTAAGGCACTGCTGCTGGGTATGTGTTGTCATGGTTACTGAAAAGCAAAGGTGACCGAGTACAGTATCTGAGGGGGTGCATGCCCTTGTGTTTTCCACTTTGCCTTGTAATTGGTTTGCTGGGATTGTTGAAAGGCCTGGAAGCCACATTACGTCAGGTTACAGGTGTGTATGATGCGCTAACTGACATCTAGCTTTGGCTTTCAGAAAAATGGCTGCTGTAAATCCATAATCAGAATACTGTGGTGAGCAAAAGCTCAAACTGCTCATTATTTCTGTGGATTTTGCAGAAATCGCTACCACAAACAGCATTAATGCTATTCCAAATTCTACATTAACTGAGTATCAATTTCTGTTTATTACACTTCTGCAATCCCAAAAGAGCAGATTTGAGCTTCGCCACAACTGGGGCAGAAATGCAGTGCAGAAAAGCTAAATCCTTTTAGCATCAAGAGTAAAGGCATTAAGTTCTATCAGCAGCAGATACAATCATACAAATACTAGGACTAAATAGTTCCCAAATGGACATGGAAGGAGAACTGGCCATTCACTTCTAACTATTTAACCATGAATGATGAGGACAGAAGGTTCAAATCACACAGTAAAATCTGCTTTCATACCCTTGAGAAACAACCAGAATGAAAATGTGTAAATATACCATCATATTCATGGGTAACATTGATTACATGAATAAATGATGAGCTCTGTTATTCCATTTGTATAAGAACGTCCACTAAGAAGATATGTAAAAGAATAATCAATCTGTCATACATTACAATACCTCAGCAGCGAGCAGATCCAATGGATCGATATAACATCTTTATGATGGCTGTAACGTAAACCACGAAGGTGACTGACGCCAGTTTGTGCTGGTCAGGCTGCTTCTGGGAATGAACCCACACTCTCCATCCAACTGTGGCCCATAAATAAATAAAAATCAGAACCCACAAAAGCAAGGAGAATAGTTATTCTCATTACATTTTATTTATTTAGTAGACACTTTTATCCAAAGCGATGAAAACTTTTCTTTTCAGATGGTTCTAGTGGAAAATTGGGGTTTAAGGGCCTAGCACCGAAATCACTGATGCTGGGCTTTGAACCAATGGTCTTCTGGTTACAAACGCAGCATATTCACTCACTGAGCTAAACATCACCTCATAAGGTGCTGTTTTCAAACTCGTCTTTAACGAGCCGGCTTGTGCGTTCTGCCCACGAGCTGGATGCGTGGCAGAAACGGGAAATTACGGAGAAGCACTTTCGGGCGGGGGCAGGAAATTAATCGAGCGGCGCCTTTTCTCTGTCCAGCCTCGTCCCCACCGTCCATCGACGATTCCTCGGGAAAACTACGTCTTTGTGAAAGGCTGCTCCTTCTCAGTGCGTTCCGGGCGGTTGGGGTCCAGGGAGTGCACGATGCCCGTGTTAAAAGAGGACTGGGCGGGGATTGGGGGGGATGCACTTTGTTTGCCTGCACAAAGTGTGATCCTGATAATACTATTTTCATCAGAGGCGGCAATTACTTTCATTAGAAAGGGCTCAGCGTGGTCTCCAGGAAATTGAGTGCTGGGAAATGAAAAGCCTAATATGTACTTTCTTTATTGTAGACTGCCCCCCGCCCCCTTTTCTTTTTCATACACCCTATGCAGACTAGGGGTCTTGAGAAATAAATAGTGTAAGAAGAATAGAATCCTCCCGAGTCCGCCCCTATCTCTCCCCCGCGCCGATCCGGTAGCGAAGGCGATGAATAACGCTACTATTGCTGTTCAAGGAGCGGGTTCTTTTCTTTGGCACTAATATCCAATGCAGCTTTTAAATGAGCTCAGCATATGAGTAGAGTGCTTTTTTGGAACGGGGAGGGGGGCAGCACAGGCTCTTCTAGGAATTAATTCCCCCGCTTTCTTTCAGATGGAAATGCGCCGTTTGTGTGTGTGTGTGTGTGTCCGTCCCGCAAAACCGCAAACAGAACACAAGCGTGCCAGTTTAATAGGCGCGAGCCTTTTGAGTTCCGTCCCTTTAAACGCGAACGGGGCCAAGTGGATAACTCTGTGACTTTCTTATTAAGCAGGTGTAAACTCGCGTGCAGGGGGCAGATTAACTATCAAAACTACAGCGCAGCGACCCCACGGGGCTTTAGTCCGAGTAATATGGTTCACGGCGGGCGGTGCCTTGTGGGAGATACGGCAAAGCTTGTTAATGTTGCACGTGTATAAAGCAAATTAAATCAAGTCCTGCTCTCTTTATAACCACTTGAGGTGTCTGACTTGTGGTGGGCTGCAGGGAGAGGGGCTAGACAAGATGATTTAAACCCATTATGTTATTCATAAATATGTCAAACAAAGAACTAGGTTAAGCAGCAGACGGATAAGCTTAATTTTAAATCTCTGCGAGCACAAAGAAACACAATAAACAGCAAAACGATAGACGGGGGTAAAGCCGCCTCTCCCCTTTGTAATTTTTTCTTATTTTGCACTTACGACAACCCCAAAGAAACAGCTAATCCAACCAGGGCTGGCTGGTTGTCTTATGCTAACTTACCCATCAATGGGTGTCACGGAAATGCAAAATATCACCCAATCAAAACCTCTGGTTAAAAACCTAATTTAGCAAAGCGTTTGCTAATATCCTCCCAGCAAGGATTCGTGTGTTAGCATGGACCTGCCGTCTAGTTCATTATATCCTATTTGTTTTTAGAAGTGAATGACAACATAACATAATCCTTAATTAAAGATAAAAAAGATTCAACAAATATTATAGTGTATCGTAGGCCTACTGTGAGGAAAATCTAGATTAAAGCAACAGACAGAAGCACTGCCTTTTAAGTACTCTGGCTGATCAGCAGTTCTCGTCAGCATACTCTATTTCGCACCCTTACGTATTGAAACCCTATTCATCTTCGGGTTTTGTAAACGTGCATTGTGTAGCTTAAAGTGTGTTAGTAAGCCCTGCCCCTACAAGGTATTTGATGACAGCGAAGGAAACCCGGGATATAAACTAAACGGCTTATCGCCACGTTGCTCTTACCAAACTTATATCATTATTGCGATTTGCGCTTCCGGTGGAATAACAGAATGAATACAGTAACATCCGATAACCCCAAGATCTAAGAAAGCAATACACTCGCCCTAAAGAAATAAAGAATCAATTATCTAATTAATCTTGATCCACTGGCAAATTAAGGCAGCGACAAGTAAATTATTCAGGGCGGGTAGCATCTCAGCGAAACCGGAGAGTAATTAAATTTCAGCTAAACAACGTGGGCGCAAAGCTGCCTTTTTAAAAGGTGGCGTAATTGACCGTCCCTTTGTTCCGGGTGGGAATTAGGTCCAGTCCCATGTCGACTCAACTTCCCTATTGCTGGTTTTCATTATAGGTATTTATTTTCAGCTTAAACCAAATGGGGAGGGGGGAATCGCTGTCAAACAGGTCAGTTTTTGTAAAAGTTTGGAAAATAATTTTACCACTACAATTTTCTTCTGAATTTTAAATATTATTTTAAGTGAAACATGTTGTGGCTGACCATCAAATAGGCTACCAATTTGTCATAGCATATTAGTGTTATGTCGAGCGCCACCTAGCACCTAAATATAGAACTGTAGCAAAAATGTAGCTTAGAAGCTTGTCTAGGGTAGGGCATGGACCTCAACCACAGCTGAGTTCATATACGATAAAAGTTCACTTGCCGGCCACCCTGAACCAGCTGTACTTTGAAGTTATGCACCTCCCACCTTCAGAATGGAGAGACTTTTATTGATATCCTTAAGGATTTTTCTTTTGCCTGTAACATTGTGCTCTCCATGAGACACACACAGATAACAGCACATTTGGTGGGCCACAGTGCAGAGTCAGCCAGTGTGCAGCTTTTGGGGGGGGGGGGTGACACCATCCATCTGCTAACCCCAGGATTCAAACCGGTGACCTTCCAATCAGAGGTGCAAATCTTAACACACTGAGCCACAAACTGTCCCAAATACTATAATCTATTATTTATTTAAGTTGATATTGTTAGTGTGCCACAACAAAAAGTGTCCTGTGTTTAACCCATATGTGACATTATGACATTACAGGGGGCAGCTAATTCAGTGTTTGGGGTGGTACTTTGCTGGTTGGGGATTTGAATCCGCAATCTTTTGATTACAAGTGCGCTTCCCAAAGCAAAAGGCAACCACTGCCCCATCTACTAATGACATTTCAAGCAATATAACTCCTCAAGTCTTTCAATGGAGACAGGGTGTAGGCTCAATGCTCTATTTCTTTTGGCAAATATTTATTCATATTAAAATGGAGACACTTTAAAAAAAAATTGCGAAAATGATTTTAGTAACTCAACCAGAAGCATCATTAAGAGAAGTGCTGTTATTACACCAGTAAACAGCAAAAATGACATCAGCTCTGCAAATGAACATCAGCTGTTACCTTGTTTAAATTTACTAAGGTGGGACAGGACCCTAAATACACGTGACATACCGCTTCACACAGACGGTCTTGTGCATGGCACGTATTCTTCAGAAACAACGAGAATGGCAGCTAGAAGGGAAAGATCTCAATGGTAAGGCTCCCAGCTTCTATAGCTCATTCTGTAATAGGGCATTGTGCGGCGGTTGTGGGTTCAAATCCCACAGAGTACCCATTAATTATAACCATTCTCTCTACTGTAATTTGCTTTGGATAAATCAGTACATCTGTGCTCCCAGTGAATAGAGTAACTCCAGAGGGGAAGAAATATGAAAGATTTCACTGGAAGGTCTGAGATGAAATCTCAAGGAGAAGATTACTGAAGCAAACCTCAGGAATGCCACATTGTTAATTTCATGTCCATCTACCCCTGAGGCACCATATTATCTCAAATATAACATCTGCTCTTAAAATTTGTAAAGTTGATTAGTGCAACCTACCGTTTTACACATTTATACCGTCCGATATCTAACCTAAGCATATTAGGGCACCTGTTCTGCCAAAAGGTACGACAACCAGAATCTTGTTCGCTGTTGCCTGGTCACCTGGCCCCTACCCCTAACAGCACAGATCACAGGAATATGGTTTGGGCTCCGGATGGCTGCCGAAACAGCCAATGGAAGCTACTGCTTCTGTGCAGTTACTTAATCATAAAGGGAAAGGAGGATGAACTGCTGAAATTAAGCACGTATATTACCCTGCACTTAATGTGGTTAACACTCTGCACCTAATGGATATGGAAACTGGAAAGGGAATTGAAGGAAAATGTCTGATTGTACCAACAAGCAAAATGCAGACTGCTGTGGACAACGTACCCAGCTGAATAACTATACAGGGTGTGTGACGTCCTCAAGACCCTGTAAAATGTAAGTTAGGGCATGATCTGGACACATTGGTGAACTGGGAAAACAGGCAAGTTCAATACTACATTATAGAAAGAAGAGTCTTTCAAACAATATTCATAATGAAATCTGCAGTACAGAAATGTTACAAGGAACAGTGTTACTCTATTGTGAGCTCAAAATGCTTATGTCATATCTAGAACCAGACTGACAAACGGAACAGTCTCTAAATCGGGACAGTGTATGACAGCAGTTTAATCGTTGTACTCCTGATCGATGAACTTGGCCATTGTTGTCAACTGTATGTTGGTTGTGCCTTCATAAATAGTGCCTGAAAAAGAAGTGTAAAATACCTCAATAATAACATTAATCTTTGACATGAAGTCGTCCCATTTAGCTCCTGAGATCACAAAGCTGACACTCACCGATCTTGCAGTCCCTATAGAACTTCTCGATGGGGTAGTCTTTGGTGAACCCCACCCCACCCATCCACTCAATGCACTTTGATGTCGTCAGAGTCGCAACCTAACGGAAGTTGAACAACGATGCAAGATGGATGTTCAGGTGCAAAGGCCTGGCTACCTACCCGTCATCTCGGTTCTCCTTTAAGATGGGCTCCGTTTTGACTTATGGACACAATGGGGTGACAATGAAATCAATCAATCGTGATTATTTCGGTCAATATCAAGATCGCGATTATTTAACAACATTACTTAGACTTTAGAAATATTGTGCATTTATTGGACTAAAAAAAAAAAAAAAGTCTTTTTAACAGCGGATTTCCTAGAACACTAAAGATAATTAACCTGAAAACCACAGAAAAGGCAGTGTGTTGGATTTATAACACAGGACAAAACAGGAGCATCACTGTGAAATAAAATGTGGCATGATCATTTCAATTACCTTGTTTTGATAACTGTTGGAAACCAAAATCGTGATTTGATTAATGGGCCGGTCCTATGATACAGCCTGCAGGACTTGGGGTTGGCCGTCCCTCGTCCCAGATGCAGGGACGTGCAGCCTGTCCCAGAATCTGCTCCCTCCCCCAGCAGCTCACCTCTGCGGCGAAGTACTTGGCCATGCAGGCCTCCTTGATGAAGCTCCTCTCGGCCTCCTTCAGCCGCGCCGCGTTGTAGGTCAGCAACCGTGCAGCCTCCAGCTGTGTGGCCACATGGGCGATCTGGTGCTGCATTCCCTGCGACGGATGCACAGGGTCAGGCAGAAGTGATGTGTATGCCTCAGGAGCCCGAAATCGGGTGAGGGAGGGGTCCTGCCCTACATCTCTTTTAAAGTACTCTCTCTTAGTCCCCCCCCCCCCCCCAAAACTTGGAGCCAGATATCCCTTTGCTGGTTAATAACTTTTTTTTTTAAGTTTTAAGTTTTTTTATTTTGTCGATGCATTTGTCCAACATGCAAGTGAAGACCAAAGCACAGGGTTAGTCAGCAACCTCAGAAACTGCTGCAGGGATAAGACCCTTCCTCAGGGGTAAAGTGGGGATATGGTTGCAGTGCCTGCCATGGGATTTGAACTCATGACCTACCCGACACAGATCCCTAACACCCAAACCGCACACCTCCCCGTACCCGCACGCTTACCTGGAAGTCAAAGATTCTCTTGCCAAACTGAACGCGCTGGCGGGTGTAGGGGACGGCGTGGTCGAAGCAGCCTTGAGCCAGGCCCAGCATCTGCGGAGGGTGGAGGAGCCGCGTCCAGAGGCTGCAGGACTCGCCGGCGACAGGGACGCGACACGGCGAGTCTCCAAAGGGGACCCACCTGGGCGGCGATGCCAATCCGGCCCTCGTTCAGCATCCCGATGGCGTACTTGTAGCCCTGGCCCACCTTCCCCAGGACGCCGTTCTCTGGGACCTGAAAAAGAGACACGGCGTTGCTAAGTTGGGTCTCCTGGTACCGCGGCAGGTGGTGGGGTGAGAGGGCGAGGATGGGCACCTTGACGTTGTCGAAGGTAAGCGGGCAGGTGGAGGAGGCACGCAGGCCCAGCTTGTTCTCCTTCTTCCCGATGTGAAGCCCCTCTGTGTCCCTGTCCACTATAAAGCAGGTTATACCCCGATAACCCTGCCAAGCACCAGGAAGTGAGATTGTTTCCATGACAACCAATGACCAATCAGATAATCATTTCTATAAGCCTAAGGCCAAACCCAACATCACATTATACATGCTTCTACAAATGCCTAGTGTATGGATAAAGGAGAGCACAAAACACACGCACAGCATACTACAGTGTGCTACCACAACAGGCTGGTCAGCCAACAGGGATGTACTTTAAAGCAAGTGCACCCTCTAGTGGGCATTAATGATGTTGCACTGAACACAGAACTCAAATACAGAAGCTCCCACAAATCTCTGGATATTAAACCACCGAAGCACTTATCTTCTTAGCAGATGCTTTTGTGCAAAACACACATTTTGCAACTCATTATGTAGCTGGATATTTACTGGACACGTTCATGGTAGACACTTTGCTCAAGGGAACAACAATAAGCTTTAATCAGAAATGATCACATCACATACTGGTCTCAGCACAGAGGATTCCTGCAGAGTTCCACACCGGACAAAGCCAAATTGAGGCTGAGCAGACCCAAACCTGACCTCCCACCCCAGGACAGGGATGGTGCGCGACTCACGGCTGAGGGATCTGCGTTGGCCATCACCAGGAACACTCCCGCGTGCTCCGCATTGCTGATCCACATCTTGGAGCCGTTGATGACATAGTAGTCCTTCTGCTTTTCCGCGCGAGTCTTCAGGGAGAATGCGTCGCTGCCGGCCCCCGCCTCCGACAGACAGAAGCTCCCCACCTGTGGAACAGAATTAAATAAAATTTAAAAACTGGTGGGTATTAGATTCAGCAGCAGGATCTACATGATGCACCAGTGTCTGTCTTGTTCCCCTTTGACTGAAATCATCTAGGAGAATAACGGGGATGGAATGTGACTGCCTGTGATCAGAAGGTTACTCGTTCAAATCCCAGAATGATGTCACTGCTGGGCCTGAGCAATGCCTTTAACCCCCCAATTGTTCCAGGGACTCTCTTACCCTGCTTTTTCAAAAAAGAAAAAAAAGTGTCCCTTTCGATGAGTCTGCAATTAAAATGTAATATAAATACACATTTCTGTGTAGGATCTGCTAGAAGTATTAATTACAGGATATGCATCTTCTAATGGCTTATTCAGCACTGGGTCACATGTTCAAATTTTTTGTTAAAAAAAAAAAAAAAAAAAAATGTACAGTTCTTTGCATTCAAGAAAATGGGAGTTTCTGCTTGTGCCTCCAAAGAGCTCACGCACAGTCAGGGAGGGCATGAAGCTCAGCAGAGCCAAAACTGAGGGTTGCAGGGGCGCCAGCCAGGTCGTCTCTTCCAGTGAAGGAAGGAAGGACCCGTCTGCAAATCAGCAGTCATTTTTACAGCTGCTTATCTGCAGCAGCCAAAATTTCCACTGTCATTAACCCTGAATACATTAGTGACGCAGAGATACTGCTGTGTCTACATTGTAATAGGTCGCACAATTAAGCAAGACCGGGGTGCGAATTGTATATTAAATGAATACTGATTTGCTCAGGAAATAGAACAGGTGTACAGTAGCATATCACTCGTGGACTCCATTACCCACAAACCCCAGTAGTAACAATAGCTACAGGTAGTGATGGATGAAGTTTCATGAACCGTTTTCTGTATTTTTGGTCCCATTAGATGGTGCTCTTGGTTTGCTTCAGGGCATAAATTGAACCCCTTTTTTGATTAGAGGGCCCCATCTAGTGGTGTCAGAAAATACAGCAATTGGTTCATAAAGCTTCATTTGCCCAGCATTAGCTAGAGGGATCCAGGTAGTCATAAAGTCTGCCATATGCAGTGTAATAGACAACAGGTACCAGTACTGGGACCAGTTAACACCTAGACTTACAAATTGCTCCTTTGCTGAAAGAGATTGGGAAAAAAACATAGGTGGCTCTTTAAATGGCACCCCAGCCCTGACATTACCATGCCCCCTCCCAGCATTGAGCCGCACCATGTCTGTGGAAAGCCGGGTCAGGTAGCGCTGTTTCTGGGCCTCCGTGCCGAGTTTGACCAGCAGCGTGTTGATAAGCGTGTTCTGGATGTCGCACAGCACTGCCACGGACGGGTCCACCTTCGCCAGCTCCTCAATGACCAGGATGGAGGAGAAGAATGAGGAGCCAGTACCTCCGTACTGAGGGTCAATCTCGACGCCCATTAACTGCAACAGGCATACGGGAGAGGAGGGACTATGTGAGTGACATAATGCATCGGGGGCTGTCCCACAATCATCCAAATGAGAGAAATACAAACCCCTTGTTCAAATAGCTCCTTTATCATGGTCTCATCCATGGCCGAGTTCTCATCCATCTTTGACACAAGTGGAGCAATGCGTTCTTGTGCAAACTTTTTCACTGTTGAGGCATGAAACAAAACAAAAGTATGGCTTCATTTAAATAATCTAATAAGGGCATAGTTTCGTGTGTGAACACTGCCAATGATTGTAGTTTCATAAGTTCAACTAAGAAACGTCATACATACTGCTCTTATTCAAAATAACCCTGGCAAGCATAAAAAAACGTTTGTTTCCTGTCAGTGCTACTGTCCTGGTTTAAAAGCGTTACATTGTATCAGCTTCCCTGTGAAATCCCCAGAGATTAAAGCTCACCCGCCTCCTTCATCATGATCTCTTCCTCTGAGAAGATCTGTAGCGGAGGGCGAGGAATTCCAGCAGCGGCGGCCCGCTCGCTTTCCGCCGTCGCCGACGCGCCGCCGTGCTGCAGCCTCCATGAACTGGCTGTCCACGGCCGGGTCAGGTACCTACCGGCCTGCAGCTTTGAAAATTCAGCCCATGCTGCTTTTAAGCATAATAGATCCCGACAAAATACAGACACCGTCGGCCCTAATCCTCTGCATTTAAACAATCCCGCACTTAATGCACTTTAACAATCGACAGTCGGTACGGTCCACAGCGCCTGCACACTTGTAAAGACACGGAGCGTTATATCTGAATCATTTCTGCCATTTCATCACTTCTGTAAACAGTTTAACAAAACCTTTTCCCAAAGAAAATTCTCTACATAGATGAAACTATGTAGCGGATTTGCAATGACAATCAGTAAATCGATTTACGTGAGAAAAGGAGAAATTATATGACAGGTGTTGATATTCTGATAATATATGCAAAATTACCTTTAATTATAACGTTTTACCATTAATTGTGTCCAGGGTTCAAGTAGATACGTGCGGAATAATTTGACGTTGTTTTAGAAATTGACTATGGTTTATAGAGATGTATTATGGTCGTACTCTGAACACATCAGTATCCGGGAAGCAGCCCCATATCTGTTGGTTTAAAAGGTAGCCTATATTTATACGTGTAAATTACTGCAGATCGCATAGGAACGCGCTCACCTTCCCGCAGAGCCGGACCAAGGGCGCCGCCATGTTCCCTTCCGTTAATATGCGGGGAGGGAGGGGGGCCTCCGCGAGCTTCTGTGCCGGTGCTTGCGGGTTAAAAAAGAGCCACTTGGCTGACCACGGTCACGCCGCCCTTTAACAAGTGCAATCTTCCGCATGCAATCCCCAATTTCCAGTGAGGCCATATGACTATATGTATGTATTTAAAAAATCGTGCATCTATCCGGCAATCTTCCCAATCACTTATCTTAGGTGGTGTCGGGGGATAACTATACATCTGTTAAGATACAGTATACTTTATTGAGTGCAGAGCGAGACAGTTATTGATTTGCAATCATGCATTCACCATATTTCAATCGTTTATCCCGGTCAGGGTCGTGGGACAACTAATACATATACTATTAGGACTATGATAAGACACTTCTTAATTTACAATTATGCATATGCATTGTCAGAAAATAAGACCAATTATATGTAATAATATTAGATTTTAGAGTATATATCTTGTACGTTATAATAACTGATTAATGAATCGTGATAATTATAATGTTTACAAAGCATACAATAAGTCTACCTTAAAATGTAGAAAATCATGTATAAAACGTAAATATGTTTAAGCATAATTAAAATTTGTGACATTTATGTTGCCCCGGCTTAGTGAAGTTTGATTAGCACCCATCAAAATTAGAAAAATTACAGATGTGTGGGGTGCATCGCTGCTCTGAAATGACCTGGGGGGCCACAGTTTTCACTAGGCCTATGTCGTCTCATTGAATTGCCATGAACAAATGTAACTTATTATTCATTAAGATAATACGGGTAGTCCTATATGGTCTATTCGCATATTCGCTGTAGTAGTTTTACAGTCCTAATTTGCAATAGGATATATCGGTATGGCTGTACAAGGGAAAGAGGAACTATTTTTCTCAGCACAATGTACACAGTAGGGATTCATTTTACCGTCACACTAACCTTTCACCCAAGAAAGTGAGATGTCCCTGTCTCTTCCCCCCTGTATTTTGAAGTAGTTCATTTGTTAGCTCTCAGTATATTTGAAAATCAGTGTATTTCACTTTAGAGTCGGCTGATTGCAGCGCGCATTTTATAATATCGCCATGGTATTTAAACGTTTTCCCGTTGACTGGACTACATGGAAAAATATTGGATGTCAGCGGATCATTCCGACTGTGTTTGTACTGCCGATGCTCCGAGCTACCGAGGAGTGTAAACACTGAACTGCCACAAGGTAAAGGGTCGCCTTTATAGCGCGGTAGACTTCAGTAAGCTATTCTCGGTGACGTTACGAACTAGCCGGGTTAAAATCGGAATCGATGAGCTATGCAGCTGCCGTTTACTGCATTTTGGTGTGAGACACCCGTCTTTGACCGGCTGCGTGGTTAGTAACGCTAACTACTGTTTGTTTAAGCCAGAGTGCCACGCCGCCTATAGATTTATCTGGATTTATTCTTCTATAGGGGAAATGTAGCTCATTGTGATATGAGTGACAGCCTTTCTGTGGTACAGCTATCTGTATAATGTTTGTACGTATACTGGTACTTTCAGTTATCCAGGTAGAAGCAATTTTGCTTCCGTTGATTTCTGTATTATAATGCAAGGTGACGATGAAAACCATGGAATTCTGCCGGGCAGAATTCAAAATTATATTTTAGGTTTTAAAATCGGCGTGTAGTTAGTTTTATTTTGTTATTTATTGCTGTGATACCTGTCAGCTATTACTCACCTGTTCAAAGTACTTCACATATGAATATTTAATATTCATTATAAATGAATTACACTGAATATTAACTTCTTGTTATAACCATAGACTGTTAGAACGTTTTAAATGTTGTGCTGTCGACGTCATGTGTTTAACTATATAAAATAAAACGATGAATGATGAAACCCCTGATGTTTTGGAATAAACTTCTCAGCCTCCATGGGATTAACTGAGTGAGTTTCCCTGACTCTGCTGTCCTCATTTCTTATTTTTATTCCACAACTTATAAAAATGAATGAGCTTCCACAATCTCCATGTCATTTACAATGTTTAAAAGGAGTGAGCAGATGGCAGTATCACTAGTTTATGGGGGGGGGTGTCATCATTCTTGATAACTTTTATTAAACTGCTTAGTTAAAAGTTGATTTTCATTCTCTAAATATTTCATTGTATTTGAGGAGGTGTAGAAGCTGAACTGTGCCTGTATTACTCTGTATCTGTGTGCGCTGTTGGTCTCAAGGGTCCGGAGCGGAATATACCACCGCCACAGAATGGGGGAGAAGAAGCCCGAACCACTGGACTTCGTGAAAGACTTTCAGGAGTA
>JAODLC010000045.1:12623778-12637947 GCA_026781145.1 Hippopotamyrus pictus | reverse complement strand
CCGCGGCCGCCCGCGCACCGGAATTATAGCCCCGTGGCGGGCCCCAGCAGCGAGCACAGCGCCCGCACCAGCACGCCCAGCGTCAGCAACAGCCAGCCCAGCACGCCGGCGCCCAACCTGCCCGCGCAGGACCCGCAGCTGCTGCACAGCTGCCAGCATTGCGACACCTACTTCGCAGACAACATCCTCTACACCATCCACATGGGTTGCCACGGCTACGAGAACCCGTTCCAGTGCAATATCTGCGGCTGCAAGTGCAAAAACAAGTATGACTTTGCGTGCCACTTTGCCAGAGGGCAGCACAAACAGTGACTGGTGGGGGGGGGGGAGGCCAACTCAGACCATCTTAAATTATTATTTTTGTAAATTTGGGACTTCCGCTTTTATTTAGGAGTCTACCCAGGCAATTAAATATTTCCTCTTTCTATTTTACAAAGATATTTTACTAGGTGGTGTTTATTATTATTTTATTATTATTATTATTATTATTATTATTAGACAAGCTATTGTTTATGGGGACAGTAATCACAAAACTTAGGGAAAGCGCTGCATGTCTGAAGCCCCATCCCCTATGAGGTCATAGAGGGATGGCTTTTTTTTTTTTTAAATGGCTTCTCTTAAAGGGGACACAGTGCAGCCTTAGCGCACGAACAATCCCCGCACGCGCATGTGTCGGTCCTTCCCGCCGTCGGGTAGGGAAGGTTCCGCCAGAGCACACGACTGTTACCACGGCTCCCGACACCTCGGGTGGTCTGCGGGGAAGGGCCGATGCAGCACGTTCGGCCAAGAAGGCGTGAAGCGTTCCGCATCGTCCTCCTTCCTCCGCAGAAGTTAAAGCTGCGGGCAATCTTATGGCGATCCCATTGGATCCTGTGGAATAGCCTTTCGGTGTAGCGTACATCACATACACCTTTAATCTCGGGGTGCAGATTCATCTGGGTGATATCATCCTTTTTCAGAGAGTCAAAAGACAGCGTGAAGGTTTAGGGATGACGCTGACTGTCTCTGGATGGAAGATGGGGCGGAGCGAGTGTGCGTCCCCCGCATTACCACGCCAGACGAACTGACTGAGTCAGGGGTCGTACCTCATATCAGCACACTCCCGTTTCTCAATGAGATAATCACCTCCGATAAAACTCACTCACCTAATCAGTAACCAGTAGCACAGAGATATTTATCCACATCTGCACCTAAAGTAAGAACTTGATAGCCCCTGACACGCCCCGGACTTCCCGCCAACCTCCTGCATTAAGCGCTGCGTTGATGGCCTACGCCGATGATTCGTCATCGAACGAGCCGGCGTTTAGCTACAGACGTGCTTTGGATAGTCGGAGGAGCTTCAGGAGGAGTGTAAAAGTCTCCAGGGTCACATGGTCGCGGCCCTGCTTTGGAGACGGAGGTTCTGGTGTCGGTCTCCATCTGCGATACCTCAGAGAGCACTGAAGGTGATTGTTTAAGATGTCCTGAGAACTAGATCTGACTTATGTTAACTTGTCATATGATAGCTACCCAGGGAGTGTAAGTAATGGAAAATTAGCCTAAACAGAAAGAGGGAGTACATGGTTGGATATATGCAGTAGGTGCCGTCTAGAATACCTAATGATGTCCCTCTGACATCACTAAATGGAGACAGTTCCTTTACTGTGGTCTGGCCTCCAGTTGACATCACTGCATCTCCCACGCTGACAGCGATCAGCGTACATATCACCTTGTCTGAAGTAACCCACCGTCTTAAAACTAGTCTCGCTACATAAAACAAATCAAGCCTTTTAAGAACTTGAATTTTATCCGTTCTGTCACGTCAAGGCCAAAGTGTTCTAATGAACCTTTTCAAAGTATTTTTTTAGATAGCATATTTTAATAGCACTGTAGCAGTTTGATGGACTCACCCCGTGTTCTTACAAAAATCAGTGATTTTTAACTATCCGTGCGCCTCTTTTAAGTATTGAAATGATTTGCACATTTTCAGTGTGGCTGTCGTGAGTTCCTGTTCTGTACCTAGTCGTTTCTTGTTAGACGATACGGGTGTGTGGAGTAAATCTGTCCATAGTGATGTCCGTTTGTAGGTACGTGTGATGGGGTTTATTATTATTATTGTTTAGTTTAACGCTGCTTTCCTCAAGGCCTTTTTCCATACAGATCTACGAATCCCACACCATGTTAGTCCTGGTGGTGAAATGGAATCATCCTGTTCAGCACTCAGAATGTAGCAGGGAACTGAAAATGCTTGAATAGCAAGCGGAGATCTGACTGAGACGTAACTGTCAATGGGAAAAGCACAAAACCTTCAGCAGCAGGGGGGAGGTTGGCGGGGTGGGGGTAAAAATAGTGTGGAGTAAAGCAAATTACAAGTCTGACTAATTTATAGAAACTATGAACACCTGAGGTGTGTGTGTGTGTTTTTTGTACTTCTCACTACATTTAGATACTCGATTCAAGACGTTTGAGAGGCATAGCCCCGAAGGCAAATGGGGTAAGGGGCAGGTACACCAAGTCGGAATCGTTCTTCAGTGTTGCGGCAGGACGGGAGGCCATTTTTAAGACTTCCGCATTTTCGGAGCCCTTAAAACAGTCATTAAAACTTGCTTCAGATGACTGACTCAGAGTTCTTCACCTACACAGGATGCAGCGCTGAAGCCATTTTCAACTGGGGAGGGGGGGTCTTTAAGTCTATGGGTTTATCGGTCAGTCATTCATCTGAAAACATCCACAAAAGGCCTTTAATTATGAACTTAGTTACAGTAACTTTCACGCTTTAATTTATTACCCTTTACTAAAATGTCTGTTTTTTGCCTTGAGTTAAAATATGGTGTAAATATGACTTTCTGTCATTCGGTCTTATAACCACACATAACAGGAAGGTTGCCGTGGTGACAACCTTTCCAGTGTTTCCATTATTTCTGATTTCAGAATGTTGTCTAACCAGCTGGGGCTGATTTAATTTTGGTAGGGAAAAAAAAAATAGTGGCTGTTAACTAGATAATATAACGATCTCTTACCATGTGGTTGGTACATAAAAAATGTACATTATATTCAAGAAGGCTTATATAGAAACCTTTATTTGTAATGTGGAAAAGTGTATTTCCATCGAAAGCCTTTTATTTTTTTGTGCCTGAAAGTAAATATCACTTTTTTGTGACTGTGATATCACAAGAAACCAGTCAGTAGTGTTTTATTATAGAGACTATTGTGTATGTGCATAACATCATTTTGAGATGCAGTTGCTGTTCCTAGAGGAAGATTTGGGGTGATGAGTTTGTTTGTGCCAGAGGATAAACCTGCTGCAAAATTGTGTTGTGCTTGTTGTAACGTACACGTGGAAACACGGTTTGTGTAGAAATAACGTTAACAGATGTCATTTACAATTTAAATGCCCTGATTTTTGTACATTCTAAGTAAACAACTTTCTAACGGCGGCTCGGTGTCTGTTCTTACCCAGCAATGGCGTGTTTGGCCCACACAAATTCACAGGCATGTCTCACACTCTAGGTCAAGGCTCAGCTACTTGGTGTGAAACCTTGAGGAGACACACTTATAGTCTGATCTAGTGCCAAATCTTATGACAAATGGCGCCACCCTCCGATCGCGGCTGGGACGTGCGGGTCGTCATAGCTCGGCGTTCTCGCTGCGGTATCGTCTGATGCAGTCGCTTGTCTCCCGCTCAAAGGCAGCGACCGCCCCGCTCACCGCTCTCTCCAGGTACCCGCTCCCGCCAGGGCTTGTGGGATGGCCGCCAAGTGCCGCTTTCCGTAGGTCATCCAGGGATCGAGTCTTCAGCTGGTTTAGTTCCCCGGCCAGCGACTTCATGCTCTCTGGGGGAACTTTACGTTCTACAGTAAACAAACAAAAAATAAGTGGACAGACAGACAAATCATCACAGACCTCATGAGAAATACTGAAAATTCCAGTTAAACCCAAAAATGCTATAAAATGGAACAATACTGTAAACTGATATTTAACAGTGAAAAAGGTTTACATGCAATAGATATTTTCATAAAAGACTTCCCTTTATATATTGTATATTCTTCAAGAAGTCTTTATGGTCAGAATTTAGAACCTGATGGCTCTACAAAATATCTCCGGGTTGCGGAGGATTCAGTTTTAAGGACTAGTCTTTGATTAGACTGTTCCAGTGAGACACAAAACTATGTATCTGATTATCATGTATGCTTCTCATCCCAACAGGATGAGTGTAGAGGAGAACCAGTGTTCTAAGCCAGAGGTCTGGAACTTGGGGGCCATCTTGGTTTCATACTATCACTGATGAGAGCAATGTTACTGGAACCGAGTGAGCAGCAACTATTACCAGGATTACAGAGAGATGGTACATGTTCTCATACAGGAGAGAACTACATAAGATTTGCAGGATCAAACCCAGAACCACTGGGTATCAGCCCAGAAAGCCCATCCCTCAGAGCAGAAAGGCGCCCAGCCAATGAGCAGCAGGTCCTGGAGACCACGTGACCGTAGACTGACCTCTGGCCCCCTGCATGGCCTGGGACACCAACCGGCGGAAGGCCTGGTCCGCTTGGTGAACCACGCTGGATGCGTTGCTCAGCCGGTCAGCCTCCTTAAAGGGAACGGTACCATAAAGATCCAATTAGGCTCCTCCCACCATGATTTGCCAACAGACCATCCACAGCGCTGCCTAAAAAAAGCTCCCAATAACTAATCCTTCATTTCACATCACTATCTCTATTTGTACCACACTGTGGTTAATCAAGGTCACCTTGGCCCTGACGAAATGGTTAAAATCCAAGTTCTTAAAAGGCTTATTTTGTTTTATGCAGCGAGGCTAGTTTTAAGATGGTGGGTTAATTCAGACACAAGGTGCTATGTACGCTGATCGCCGTCAGCGTGGGAGAGGCGGTGATGTCATAATTTGAGGTCAGTCCACAGTAAAGGACCTGTCTCCATTTAGTGATGTCCGAGGAACAAGGAGTCTGATAATGGCACCAGTGGATGCAAAAATCATTAGGTATTCTAGACCGTACCTGCAGCATATATGCGAACATGTATTCTCTCTTTCTATTTAGGCTAATGTTCCATTACTTGTGTACCCGTAATTAGCAGTTAAAACCTCCCTTGCCTTCTGCTCTGTGTCATCCTGGATTGGGCACAGGGGGTTGTCCATCGCTGCAGCAATCAGACCGACGGACAGCTCTCTGAAGCCAGACAGGAGGGGACAACGTACACGTCACAGACATGTTAAATTCTTTCACCTGATCTTTACGTCCACCCGCAGATAAGTGCTAAGCACCTGGTGTCACTCTTTTTCAATGAGATACTGAGGACGACCACCAAAGAACCATCACAAAGCTTGCAGACGGTCATCACAGCACATCTCCGAGACTAATCGACGTCCCATTGGTGACGGACATACACATCCTGTGGTGAAAAGGCACCGTCACTGGTGAGCGTGAGGCTCCTCTGCTCCCAGCCGTTTCTGGCAGGGTTGGGGGGCTCCATACGCTTCGCCATCTCCACCAGCACCTCGTCCGGCAGCGGCCGGCTCCTCGCCCGGTTCCTGCTCAGGCAGGAGCTCACGGGACAGTGCATGTGCAGCTGGCAGAACCCCAGAGAGTCTGCGCATAAAGAGGAGGGAGAGAGAGCTGTCCTGTCCCATCTAATAACCTCAGAATCATCATGCTGCCCGTCTGACAATCTCCATAACACCGAAACACGTTTCGTAAGAGCATTAATACACTTTCCTGTCAAAGACTGTGAAAGTCACAAAATCAAGTGGGTAATTGGTGTTATTCACCTGAGCTGTTTACAATCAGAGAGAAGGAAACCAGCATCACTCATTGGTAGCACTTTGCAATAAGCCCACCCTTATAAAGGGTGTATGAATGGTCTATAGTCAGGTTATTAATTACGTTGAAATTTTGTGAACAAAATGAATATGGGTGTGTATGTTCCAGATCTAAGGGAGGCAGTTAACACCTGTCTGGCATAAGCAAGTGTAAGTGCTAGGCAAATTTAGAGATAACTCTTAGCATTTCATTAGTACAGTGTCTACGTAAAGTGTCCAAACCGCTAAATCGAGAAAACCAGCTATGGGAAATATTACTTAACTGTCAATCACAACATATCCCAGCCAATATCCTGCTCATGACTAACTCTAACAAACAATGCCTCGGTACCGCAGCATTTGAAATTTCACATACATTTTCTGGCAAGCTGATAAACTTCATATCGCATGCTTTGGTAGTAAAAATTGTCATCCAGGAGAATAACTAGGGTTGCGGTGTCTTGGGGTAGGTGAGAACTGGTCTCCGCTGCTTCGTCTGTGGCGCGCAGGAAGCGCGTCCACGTGTCTTTTTCTCCAAAGCTCGGTTCTGGGGCGCGCAAAGGTGCGTGGTCGCGCTTTAGGAGCTGCTCCAAACGCTGAAGTACCTTGCGTCTGCTCACCTTCCAGTGTGTTTGCTGAGGTTAAATACACACAGCATCAATGGAAATCTGGAAACACATAGCTGTCAGTTTATATATACTGAAGCCAATCTGCTGGCGCAGCATACGTAGTATATTTAAGGAAAACTAATTTTGGTTATTTGGTTCACTGAAACATAACGTAGTTGAATTCAAATTCATACAGCTGCGCGACTCCTTTCGGGATTTTTAATTTTAAATGAAGAGTTTCATTACCCCGTGGCTCAGCTCGTCACTCTCTGCTATGCGCAGCTCATAGGCTTCATCTGGGATTAAATCATCATAGCACAGCACGCCACATCCCCAGCCCCTCTTCCGTAAAGACTCCGAGAGAACCTGGACCAGCGTCGACTTTCCTGCAGCGGGCAAACCGCACAGAACACACAGGCATGTCCGTGCATTTTCGGAGCTCACCGGCTTAGCTAGCGCTTCCATTCACAAGCGAAAAAAATGCTAATCTGGAATGCAGTTACTTTATCTTTTAAAAATACACTATGATTTAGGAACTAGTGCAAGAGCATCGAGACCAAACGCTACTTTCTCCATACTGAGAGACGACTCAGGGTTCTGCAGTGAACAGGAAGTGTAGGGAATCGTGGAAATTGTGATTGGCTGCAGGGTCTAAGTCAACCAATAAAAAGAAAGCGTCCTCTAAAAGTCATACACCCATTTTCTCATAACTTCCGTATCTAAGTTTGCAGTATATCAGTCATATTTTATAAATAATAAAAAACAAACATTACATTTCATATATTGATTTCTATTATAAATCTATATAATATTGAATAATTTAAATTATGTAATTATTCTTCCAAATACTATTCCTAGCTTATTTTTTGAGCAAATGAATGTAGTATTACTTTCAGCAGGGCCACCCATGGCAAAGCGAGGATCCTGGAAATGTTATGCTGCCCCCGCCTGGGCAAAGTCACACAAGCCTGTTTTATGCCAGACCCTCAGCGCTTTAACAGAGGGTGTGTTACAGATGTAGGGTTGCCACACACCCTGCATCTGACTCCAATGCAGTAATTTCACCAGAGGACACAAGCCCTGGTTTCCCATAATTTAAGCAGCAGCTTTAATTGCATGACTAACAGTGCAAGGCCTCTTCATAAGGCTCCTAGGATTGCTGCAATGTTTTAAAACACAGACACTTAGCTCACAGACATCAGTCACAAAAACAGTCACACTGTCGAGGAAAACCACAAATGTAAATAGAACCATTTATTTAATTCACATTAAAATACACTCATTAAATTTTTACATTAAATATTGCTTCCATTCCCTGAAAATATTTTTGTTAGAAGGGTGGTTGTATACCTTAAACCAGGGATGGCCAGTCTTATCCGCAAATGGCCAATGTGTGTGCAGGTTTTTGGGACAACCTTTAGGTCAGCTGTTCAAACCCATGTGTGAGGACTCTTCAGCCAATCAGTCCTCTAATTTGTAATCTAATTAAGGAGTTGTAGCAAAAACCCACTTACACAGCGGTCGGTTTCTGGATAAGACTGACCATCCCTGCATTGAACAAATCAATTCACATATGGAACAAAATATCGTTGGCAGTCATTTAAATGGTGCACATCTTGAAAATGAACGAGTGGGGCATTCTGTTATTCATAATGTGTGCCTGTTGTACTTTCGAGAGAGACTGAGGGTTAAAAATATGCTTCGTATATCAAAGGCAGTAATAAGAAGGAACGACCGGTGCTCATGCTCCCAGCAGACAAACATCAAACAGATTTATCAGTGTTGAGAGGATGCACCCAGCAAACTCGCATGACATCAGCGATGATGTCACTATGGTCCGGCTTGCCTGGGTACGATGGGTTTGGGGACCCCGGGCCCCTGCTGCCGTATCGGCTGAGGGACCGCCAGGGTTGTGCCCTGCTGTGCGCCAGTCCCCTGCCCATATCTGTGGGATGCACACGCAACACCATAAGGCAGTGTCACTTTGAGTGCTGGCAGAGTGTGACAAGAATCCATTTTAATATAAAGATCACTGGCTGGTGTGCTAGTGTGCTGATGCTGGTGATTATTCACACTTTTGATACTCTTAATATTACTGGACTCTTCTAAACTTTATTACTGGACTCGTTGGAGTCTTCGAAAAAAAAAGCAACATGCACAGCTTAAGTATGTTCAGGGCTGGACTGGCCATCTAGCATGCCAGACATTTTCCCAGCGGGTCGATGGGTTTGTGGACCGGCAAAATTTATTGTGGGGGATCCCCCTCCCTGGTCCAGAAAAATATATCAGTGGAACCCCAATTCCAGGGTCAATTTTTAATCCCAGTCCAGCCCTGAATATGTCCTTTCTGCCTTTAAGGTAGTGATCTCAGAGAAAGGTACATACCTAGGCACCCGTTCTGGAGGGCGTGCCGTGTATGAGGGCATATTCTGGAAATAGGAGGGTGAAGTTAGACACAACTCATAAACCGTGTTGCTCTGAAGCAGGAAAATATACTACTGCTCCCAGAAAGCAGTGCGCTATTATAATCCAATGTGACGCTGTTGGGACCTGCAATCTGACAACCCATAACCCCTACACTGTCTGCTGCAGTGTTAAGTGTGACCAAAGAGGGCGTTGTAACTGAGTCACGCTCTTCCAGTCTATAAGGGGTAAAAACAATTCACAAAAAAAGTTCCTTTGTCCTGGGTGGAAATTTGAGAACATCAGATTTACTCTGAAAACACTGGAGAAGGACTTTTAAAACTTTTTAAAAGCCTATTTTAATGTATTGCCTCTGGCTGAGCTTTTATAAGTCCCAATCCTCCTTAGAAGAACTTTATTCATGTCTAATTACACTGTACTGAGGCGTTGGATTGATTTAAGTCATGTTTCAAAACAACTGACACATGCTGCAGGCATGTCATCCAGAGACTTCTGCTGCTGAAACCAGATTCACATTAGCTGAAGAACGCAATTATTATTATTATTTTTTTGCGCACCTTCAAATTAATAACATCAGATTCTAGACTTTTTGGATTCTCATGGTTTTTCCAACCAAAAACATGTGGTTGAGGAACTCTCACCTAACATCCATCCATAACATCCTTCATGAGAAGGGTCAAGGGACGACCAGGAAACACACTCAGCAAAACAATTTGAATCGTGTGACCAATTAATTTGAAACGGTAGATGATTTATGTTGATACGGTTTCATACAGATGATATGGGTGCCATTTTGGAGGGAGAGACCATGTTCTGGAGAGATTAGCCTACCTGCCGCGATCCGTCATTGCTCTGCGTCTGAGGATGTGGGGAGGTTCTCGTGTTGTTTCCGCCGGCATTCGCTGACCTATAAGGCACAGCGATTCACACGGCAGCCCGTAGAGCAAAGGATACTGGGAAAGGAACTGGTTGGGGGTGCAGGCGCAAGGCGTAGCAGGGGGGAAAACGGGAGTGGGCTTTTACCGTCCAGGGGGGCGTTTCCTCAAGCATGCCCTCATCCAGTCGCGCTTGAAGAAGTAGATGAGCACCAGGGCGACAACGATGAGAATGGGCACCACCAGCAGGAAGAAGATGAGCAGACCGTTCCGAAGGGAGTAATCTGTAGGAGACACCAGAATGTGTCGGCTGCAGGTAAACATCTGCGCCCTCTAGAGGATGGGATCCATGTGATGGTGAGGTAGGTAGAGTTACCTATCTCAGCAGGGCCGCTATCTATACTGCCCCCAAAGCCAGCTCTATCACAGTAGGGGGGGGCCCAGCCGTTGTTGCAGAAGCAGTTGCCCAGGTTGTCACACACCTGAAAACATCGAGTTCACTCAATCTCCCCAAATTGCCCCAAACTGATGATGCCCCCATGACCCCCCCCCCCCACTCACCCCATTACCCGAGCAGGTCTTCTGGGGGGTACATGACAGATTCGGCATCAGGAGTGAGGCATTGACGCACTGGTAATTGAGGCACGTCTGAAAGACAAGACATTTGGAGGCAGCGATTAATGGACACACTCATAAAATTTCAGCCAATCACTGTAGGCCTCCAAACACAGGACCAATAGGATTGGGAAACACACTGTGATGCCTCACCCTGCCTGGCGCGCAGCTGCTGCCTGGTTTGACATAGCCGGGGTCCTGGACATCCGAACCCAGGTCAAAGTCGGCGTTCACACAGTTGATCCCGTTGATGTTTTTCACGGATATGATCGCACCCTGAGGCGGGTAGTTGGCGTTCACATTGGTGCACTGGACCTTCCCGCACAGAGACTGGCTGCAGGGCAGAACAAATGGGTGACTCACCAGTGTAGAGGGAAACCACAAGAACAAACTTACCCCATCAGCTTTTGAGAAAGTGGCCGTGACAGCCATAAATATGCACTATATGTATGGGTGTATATTGCCTGTATTGTTCCCCAGTCAACTTTCTGTATTGCACTAGTTAAATTTGCACGAACCACTGTATTTATCACCTGCTTTCTTGTGTCTGTTGTATATCTTGTGTCTTGCATTTATTCTCTGTTGTTAATCAGCTATTGTCACGATGTGTCCAGCTGCAGCAAGCTGTGCCACCAGCCTTGGTCTTGTAGTAATAAAGACTCCATTTCTGATAGCAGCAGTCTGAGAGAGAACTGTCAATAATCTCTGCTTGTGGATTTCCGGAATGTTTCTAACCGGGGCTGTACTGAGAATTTTTGAGGTGCAGGTTAAAAGGAACACCTGCACCTTTGAATCTCATGTACAAGTAACAGACAAGAGCTCAGACACCCCTAGCCACCCCCTGTACCTTCTGCACACGCCTGTTTATAATCATCAGGGACATGTAGTCCTTATATCCGAGCATTCTCCTACTTCAAAACGTGTTCCATGTCATTTTGTCATCGTTTTACAGCCAAATTAAATTCAAAGCAGTTACAAAATGACCTAATTTGTTTGTCTCTCTTGACTCTCTCGCTCCTTGCTAACCCTCAGGAAAGAGAATTGCGATCCCCAGGGGAGAGGATCCTTGTGGTTCCTAAAAATTGACCACAGTCTGAGGCAGGCCCTGCATGCTCTCCATGCCGAATCAAACCCTTAGCATGAGGGAGAGCACTTCCAGGCCCAGAGAGGCACAGGAGATACTTACGCAACTGTACAACCGACCAAGCTGCTTCCCTTGTATCCACAGTTGCCAAATTTGTCCCCCTTAGCGTTGATCACACTGAAGCAGATGTTGGGGGCCATCATTGCATCTGTGAAGAAACCAGTGGTGGAGAAACTAAGCATTCGGACAGAGGATGCCCCCCAAAAGTGGTGATGTCAAGGGGCAGTCCACCATTGGGGGGACGGAAGGGAAGGTGGGGTTAGAATTGCCCAGTACCTACTTTGCCCAAACAGCTGCTGGCACTGGAAGTCGTAAGTCTGACAGCGCCCATCGTAGCAGTAGGCAATGTTGTTGCCACATGCCGTCCCGTCCATGATGTAATAATCGCTGGGGCAGGAGCCCGACTGGCCAGTGCAGAACTCTGATAGGTCACATGCGTTCACCGACGGCCTGCAGGGCGTCCCTGCCACCATGACCTGCAGCACAGACACATGGCCCTCAGACCAGTCCCCAACTCCAGTTCCCGCCCACAATCGAATTGTGCTCTGTGCTTCCTGGGACAGGCTTCTAGTTAACTGCAACCTAGTACTGGATTAGCGATTACGGAAAAGGCAGGTATGTACACCAAGCTTGCCTCCTGATTGCAAAAAGGCCAAGATTAAAGATGGAACACAGACCCCCTAAGTGTAGATTATTAAACAGAAGCTAAAACAATGGAGCTTGGCTTCTTGTTCTACCTAACCAATTGCGAGGATGACCTTTTGATGCCAAAGCCAAAGTCGGCCCCAGAAGGATCGCCACGGCGGTTTCTGGAGGAGGATGGGGCGACAGGGCGCCACCTACCTGGCAGTTTTGACAGCAGCTGCCCTGCGCGCAGGTGGAGCCCTTGGTGAACTGGCAGGTAGCGGGATTGCAGCAGACGTTCTGGCACACCTATAGCACACATGGGCAGGAGGTCGGCATCAGAGCGTGGATTCGAGGCTGGGCGGACCTCAGCTCGGCCTGCTGACCCTGACGCTCACCTGGGGCTTGCCGCAGTCGCACTGCTCCCCGGCCTCCAGTATACCATTGCCGCATATGGCGTAGGTGATGACGCTGCCAGGGGGCGGCTGGTTCTTCAGGCAGACGCCCCCTCCTCGTAGGATCAGTGTCTCGAAGTCATTGCTGCTGCACGTGCTGAACAAGGTCGACCCACTAGAGGGTGGCAGTGAGCAAGGTGTTCAAAACAACAACGAAACTGAAAAGCAGGAACTACTAAAACCTCTACTAAAACAGGGAAGTCCATGCTGGATATGGGGCAGCGTGTGGCTCAGTGGGCAAAGCATGTGTTACTGTAATCACAAGGTTGCCAGTTCAAACCCAGCCTCAGCACGTCTGTGGATCCTTGAGCAAGGCCCTTAACCCCCAGCTCCCTGGGCGCCCCAATGAGTGGCTGCCCTTCGCGGACAACTTCCTCAACAAAGAGCAAGTTGAGGGAGGCATTAAAGCAACTTCCCCATGGGGATCAATAAAGTATCAATTGATATTACTGGGCCGCGCATGCCACAGTGAAGCGCAGGTGTGGAAAGCACACATACCTGGCCGTTGCATTCATGATGCAGGTAGGCTTGTTGCAGGTGCAGTGGTCATTGTCGTGGCTGAACCCCAGGTTGTGGCCCAGTTCGTGGGCGACTATCGTGGAGTAGTAAGCCAAATGGTTGCCCGTGAACTGCAGGGGAGGGGTGGAGGAACAAGCAGGTCAGCTGACATTCCATTACCCCGGCGCTTATGTTAAGAATTTTGTGAGATCAGCCGTGTGAGGCATGGGGGTTTTTCGACTTCTGGCATGACTGGAAATGGGCAGATTTTGTGACAGAATTGAGCACGACTCCTGGCAAATGCAGCCAGTAAGCCAGATTCCGTAAGCCAGAGTCCGTAAGCCAGGCCTTACCACACTGATTCCCCCGGCACTAGAGGCGGAACACACAGTGCCCACGAACGCCATTCCCAGGATTTCACCAGAGTATGGAGGCAGGCCCCTAAAACACGGTTAAACACAGTGAAACATGGTAATACGCAGTAAAATACGGCCAGGCCGGTCACCTTCACTACAATGGTGCCTGACGATGGTTTATGTCACGGTTATTCAAACTGTAGGGCACGAAAGAATTGGAGGGGAGGGGCAACTTTAAAAAATAATCTGAACACATTATATGATGCTAAAAAAATTTTAATAATTAAAATGTACATGAACATATCAAACTGTTATGACGAGTAACGTGGAGAAAGTTCACAGTGGGAAAGCTGCTCAGTTAATGCTGACATGCTTGGAGGAACTACGGAGAAATGTCTAGCTGCTTGAAGTGAAGCTCATGAAGGTTCCTTCACAAGTTAACACACCCCTTTTTGGATCTAAACCCATAACCTATAGGTCCACCTTAAGCATTATCCAGTAAGAAAACTTAGGTTCCAGTAGTGCATACCAAACATCTGTCTACCTGGTGCTTTAGGTTGAGAGGATTAAACAAATTGTACAATTCACATGTTAATTCTGGAAGATTTTTACAATTGAGAATTGTCTTTTAGTTTGTTCTACTCAGGTTTTGTAGCAATGTATTGGACAAACGTTGTTGTTTGAGGTAAGCGTACCTGTGTTTTTCTGCCCATCCGTGATAGTTAAACTGGAGGATTTTCTAGTACTGGGGTCTATGGAGGTGTTAAAAAGCGACA
>JAODLC010000045.1:12576124-12594856 GCA_026781145.1 Hippopotamyrus pictus | reverse complement strand
ATGAATGCATTATAATGCATTATGAAGGTATCTATAATGCGTTACGCATACAGACTTTAAGTAAAGTGTTACCAAAAGCTGCTTATAGCTGCCCTTCAGGGGAAAAAAACAAATGATTCAAGGGCATGTTCACTGCAGGTGTGCGTGGTAATAAAAACAACCTTCATTACATGGATTGCTGGCCAAGAGGCGTCCTGATATAGTGTTTAATGTCTGCCAATTGCTGTAATCGCTACATCTCCTTCAGCGGCAGCCCCAGGACACCGCATCCGCCACGTGTGGCCGGGTGACACGATAATGAAAGGCGACATCAGTCCCGCTCCTCTTGGTATCGGCCCTGAAGGTGGTCACCGGAACGCTCACGGTCCATTTGCTGCTAAGATGAGACGTCTGCAACCCAAACTGAACCATCTGATGATTAAAGGTACAGAACCAAAGAGGACGGCTGCTACGAGCAGAGCAAGAAGCCCTGGGCCCTAAACAAAGAGTTTCTAATAGCAGGTTAAATTGATGACTGTAATCCTCCTATATTTTAAGCTATATAATACTTGACTGCGTCCAAACGAGTAATTCTGTACTTCTGTAATCTGTGCGTGGCTAGAAAACAGAACATACCAAGAGCAGGGTCTACAAGTGACAGTGTGTAAGAGGGTATGAGGAGAGCTAGACTCGGGGAGCACCCCCCTGCCATGTGGCAACAGCTTTCGGCCTGTTTGGCGTGACTCCCGGCCTGCGATGACACACAAACGAACCTTTCATCCACATTTGATAGCTGAGTGGAAGTTAGGATCTTAATCGCGTGACACTTAAGATTAGAGAGCTAACTTAGGAGAATTGTTTGGTCACCTTACCTTAAAAAGGGCACTGCTGCCTTAGAAAGAGTTCAGCGTAGAGCTACAAGAATGATTCCTGGTCTTAGAGGAATGTCTTATGAGGAGGGGTTAGCAGAGCTGAATCTGTTCAGCTTCGAGCAAAAAAGACCAAAGGGGGGGGGGGGCATGATCCAGGTATATAAGATTCTAACGGGTCTGGATGCTGTTCAACCAAATAGTTATTTCAATATTAATTCAAATATAAGAACTTCCCTGGGTGGAAATTAGCGGGAGAACATTTTAAACTGGCGTCTAAACTTTATGCAGCGTCTAGTTAGAGTATAGAATAGTCTTCCTGTTAGTGTAGTGCAAGCTAAAACCTTGGGGTCCTTTAAATCAGAGCTAGATAAGATTTTGACAACTTTAAGCTATGGTCAGCTGAATTCTCCCCAAGTGAGCTTGATGGGCCGAATGGCTCCCCTTCGTTTGTAAACTTATGTTCAAGCGATTAAACGTTGGCCCACCCCTCCACCACACCCTCTCTGTCAACTGCCCCAAAAATTGCCCTCTGGAAAGGCAAGCCATTCCTCCTTCCAACACCACCCCCCCCCCGACTTGTCCCTGGTTGCCCCAGATATTTTCTTTTTCGAGGCACTGACGCAGGATTTGCTGACGGCCGGTAACAACCTGGGTCTTGAAAAGCAAACCCACTGTGACCTCTGCACTTCAGGAAATGAGTGAACAGGAATATTAATCCCCTGCGACCTGTGATAATGCGACCTTCATAATGCTCTGATTAATCCTGATTTTCACTGCCAAAGAAAATTCACAAAATCAGCCAAGTGGGTCGCTCCCAGTATTATAACATAAGAGCCGCAGCGCGGTTTATCTCACAAAGCCCGTCAGGAAATATCCACAAAAGAATGCAACCTCTTGAATTTATTTTCCAGCAGATTTCTTAAATGCAGATTAACTCTGAATTGTTCCGATGAAGGCCAGATGTCAGTTTCCACGATAAATGTACCTTATTTCCACACAAATTCATTGCACTATAAAAATTAAAAAGAAAAGCAGAAACAGGTTGTGATTCCAGCCTGCTGCATGCTGATTCGCTCACGCGAGAAGGGCGGGGCCTTACCGGGGCATCGATCTTGATGAGGGCGATGTCAGCCTTCTCGTCCACATCCTTGATCTTGGCGTCAAAAGTGGCGCCGCTCTTCAGCTCTACTTTGACACGGTGCTTGTTGGCCACCACGTGAGCGTTGGTGACGATGAGCCCGTCCTCGGACACGACGAAGCCCGAGCCACTGGCCACAGCCATCTCGCGCTTGGAAAACACCATCCTGAGTGAGCAGGGGCAGGGTGGGGGGTGTCACATGTAGACACACTGAGGCGGTGAGCAGCAACAGCCTCTACCTTCAACTGCTTTGAGTAGAAATTCTGAGCACCTTCTTTTCCATCCATTCACCCATCCATCCATCCATCCATCCATCCATCCATAACCAGTTACCAGGAACAGGGTTACCTCCCAGGATATCAACATATCCCCGTTGTTCTTTATATTTTTCCCATATAGGCTTTCTTCCTACTTTCCCAGGGAGGAAACATCCAGAATGATTCTGAGGCCTGTGAAACCTCATACAAAGTTGACACTAATCGTTTGCTTATTCAGACATTCAGCACATACACTTGCTGATGCTGATCTTTTGGGGAAGGACTTACGGTCTCTTCCAAGGGACACCCCCGCCTCCCCCCCACCCCCCCCCCCCCCCCCCATAAAAACAACAACATCCTGCTTATAATTGACTGTATTCCGTGACGGCAGACATGCGGAACATAGATGCAAGATACTTTCCTTTATTATATAAAGGAAAATGGTTAAAATACTAAAAAGAAAAGGTTAAATAAAAGGCTAAAGAAGAGTTAAAAATACTGCAATCACATTTTTATTGCATTAGCAATGTATTTCTAAAGGGATGTGTACAATGACCAAACCTGGACCAAAATAAAACTACAACCACAATTAAAAGGACTAAAATAAAACTACAACCGCAGTATAAGATGTATACCATGTAGCATTTTCCTTTACTGGCTGGGTTCCTTGAAAGTATTTCCTGCTGGGTTTTTGCAGAGACTTGGCTAAATGAACCAGTGAAGATGTTGAAATAGCAGATACTCCAGGATCTTTCAAGCAAAATAACATGCTGGTGATGTTTATGCATCACGCATCTGAGGCCCCTTGCTTGTTTCCGAAGGGCCCCGCCAAGACAGCTGGCCAGTGACATCACTGACGCCATATGTCCACAAGATGGCACGTTGGTGTGTTCGTTTGGGGGGGAGGGGGTGTTGTGGGGTAGGGCGAGGTCCTTACTTGCGGTAGAGTTCAATATGAACCACAGCGGGGGCCACCTTCTCCACCACATCGGCGATGAAGTTGTATCGATGTCTTAGGCTGTCTGGGTTCTCCTGACCTGGTGTGAACACCGTGAACAGTTAAGCACTGATAACCGTCATTAACTGCCCTAAACCACCGTTAATCGCGCTGTCTTCAGCTGCTCAGGGGGCGGCCAAGGTCAAGGCCAAGTTCATTATTGCATCATTAAAGATGTAACCGTGACAACAAACTGCATGTCAATGAATTCCATTTCACTGAAGGGCAGATTCAGACAAAATGCCTGCAACTTTATTTATTTACTCACAATGAAGACACTCAGAAAATACTCAAGCCAAATACTGTACATGACCACGGGTTGGAGACAAGAGCATAGGAGAGAGATCCTTAATGGGGGGGGCAGCTTAATAATTTAAAGACAAAGGTCTTCAGCTGCTAATGGATCCTTGCTCATCACTCACTCTGCCTGCACAATACTAGTAATGATTTGCACTTTATTAGGATACATTTGTATTTTTTTTTATTTTTCCTTTTTATACACCCCCCTCTCTCTCTCTCTCTCTTTGTCTCAATTCCTATTTATGAGACAACCCAAATAAATATTGGGGGTATGCGCCCCCCCCCCACCAGGTTTAAATGCTCCTGCTGTTACACATTATTCCCTTCCAGGTTTCTTTTCTTTTCTTTTTGTTTTTCCCACATCCAACAATCAGAAGCAAAACAGCAGTTTGATGTAACAGCAGAGTCTTCGACCTCCAATCAGAAACGAGAAGCAGGGAGCGGATCACAGGCCAAGTGTCGTCCACGCAAAAACGCGGTCAGTGTGTAAGCCTTGGTGCGTAAGACCAACTGTGGTGAGTAAGCCTTAGTGCGTAAGACCAACTGTGGTTAGACCTAATCTAGTCTTGAGTCCAGGACAAAATATTTATTTCATGAGATCTCACTGAAATGAAACACCCACCCCCCAAATGAATCATGTTTTTCTGCAACACATGACAGCTCACGGACAGCGACCCCTCATAAGTTGCCGTGGAGACTGCTGCCCCTTACTCATGCAGGTCAAGCCCCTCCCCGTTCCTGCTGAATTGCTGGTCCAGGAAAGCCAGACGACATCATAACCAAAGAACTTTCCAGACTTTTCCCTCCCCCAGCCTTTGATGCTTCTCTTGCATATTTTAAATTTAATAAACAGTGTGATATGTGTTTAAATTTACCAACAATATGCAATGATTTATGAACACACATGATGCTAAAAACAGCTACCCCCCCCCCGCACACACTTAGCTCCATCAGTAAATTATCCATTGCTCTGCAGACATTCAGAATTAATGTAATTAGTGGCACCTCACAGCAGTGACACACTGGTGCGCAGCCTGTGCCTGTTATTTCCGTTATTCTGGGATCGCTTTAATGCTCCCCAGCTGCAAGCACTGGTCTCCAGCCGCAAACACCTGGCGAGAGCTGGAAGCGAGCAGGACAAGCCCGGAATGGGCTCTTGCGTGGGGCCATGCTGGAAGGGACAGGCCTGTTGTCCGACTTTCCAGCGTCTGCTCGGTTCCAGGCTCGCTGGCCTAGCAGTGAGCTCAGACGCTCCAGTTCCGCATCCAGCTCCCTTTCATTAAGGTCAGCGTTAACGCAAGGCGGCGCAACGTTAGCAGGAAGCTAGCGAGACTTTAGCATAATGCTAGCATGACGTTACCTCTATTTAACGTGCGCTGGTGTCCAAAGGATCACACACGAGTGGAAAGCCTGACAACTGGGTCAGCCAGATTCCAGAGCACCTGGAGCAGTTAGCAGTTAGGCTTAAGGGCCGTGAACCAACGACTTTCCAAATGTGGACACAGATCCAAATCCAGCCGCACTATATGTGCTAAATTAGCCTGGCACTATTTTAGCGCCACGTCTCGAAGACGCGTCCTTCCGCCGAGACAGTTGGCAGCCAGTGGAACATCATCTCACCCCTTGCAGTTGAAATCTGGCAGCTTGTGGGTGCTTTCAATGGGACGTACTGCATAGTTAAGCGGTTTGAATGCATCAAGCAGCACTGTGACGATAAATGTCGACAATGTGCCACGGCCCAAGCAAATGGTCACTAGGTACGGTGATCAAGGAGGCCGCGATGGTCGCTTGGAGAAGCGTGTCTTCTCTCAGCGAGAGGCAACGACGCACGTATCTCGCAGACTTTAAAAACACGCTGGTATGCAAGACCTGCAAAAACAAGGCCCAGAGCCACTGCCTCTCCTAGGTCTCCGGGGCAAAGGGTCTTTTTTTTACTGAAATAATGGTTCTATCCGAGGAGGGGCCAGACACAGCCAGAGGAGCACGAGGGATCCAGGCCGCCTGCAGACAAACACGAGAGCGTCCGCCTTCACGACAGCGATTCCACAAAAGCGGGGAACATAAATACCACTGACAAAGTCATGAAAATACAAAAGAAACCAAAAAAGCATTTCTGACCAAAGAAACCTTCCATTTATAGTAATTACATGGGGCTGTAGCTGCCCAGCAAACGGAAGACGGAGGGGAGGGGGCCGCTGGCAGGTCCTGGAGATGCTTTGCGGCATTTCAGGGACACGTCTGCACCCATTTACGGGACAGTGACCCATCGGGCGGGCGGCCAAAGGAAACATATTTCTGGAGGACCATGAGAGACAAGCCTGAGAAACAGAGGTAAAGCGCAGCAACATTGGCTTTTTTAAAGGAAGGTCCTGAACCAGAGGAAGGCCTTCGACACAACCTGTCATCCCTGACCGGTCCTGACCGGTCCTGACCACCTGAGTCAAGCTTTCCCTTCTTGAATTCCCCAGCTCTGTACGGTGATAAAAGAAAGAAACATGGAAGGATGATTGCAGCCCGTGATGTTTTCCGCTTATTAAGTCACCATCTTGTGGTAACTCCCTCTCCTCTGAAAGACGTGGAGGCAAATATATTCGCTGCTCGAGTGAAAAATCACAAATTTTTGGGGACGAGAAACCAAAAAACGGCTGAAAGCTCCACCAAGAGATAGACAAAAAAACAAAACAAAAAAATGGAGACATAAAAACAACAAGCAAAAACATTTCCTGCCACTTGGAAAAAAAAAAAAACCAGCCCTCAGAAATCCGCAGCATGTCCTGTTTAACATCTGATGAGCTGCTAATTGCCCCGTCGAACGTCACCGATTATTCCAGTTCCAGTCTTCCTCAGGCCCCGAGGGATGAATGCCCTCACTCCTCCTTCACCACCTGGCCAGGGATCTCACAGCTCCAATCAGGGCCACTTGTCTGACAGGAAACGTCCCTTCCTCCAGAGCTGACATATCCGTGAGCTTAAAGACGCAATACATGCACAGAGACCACGACCAGGAGAATGTGCATCGGGGAGATGGCAGGAGACGGAAGATTCATAAACCTACTGAAGCCACCTGATCTACTGAGGATTGCATTGTTTTGTCTGCAGATACAAATCAGGGAGATTCAGATACTGAACGGGGGACACGGCCAGCTGGGATAATGTCCCTGCAATCCAAGAAGGCTTCCTATCCTGAACAGTTGGGGGGTGGAGTGTCAGCGTGGTTTACAGTGCCCCCGATGCTCAGATCTCAGTCACCCCAACCTGGAGACCCTGGAAATGCACCCCCCCCCCCCCAGCAGCCACAAAAGGGGCCTCTTATCCGACAGTCCCCGTGATAGTGGAGTTTTATGAGCTTTTCCATACAGAAACTTCTGTTCCCTCACTCGCCCATGTGATCAGGATTGGGTTGCAAGCCCAACCCCTCCCCAGAAACCCCTCCTGACCTCCATTTTGTGCCCAACCTACCTCACCAATGCAGCCTCAGCAGCGGCCGCCCAGTCCTGTGTTCCTTGGCTCCGTGAGCTGCATATGCTTGCTGCCAGACCGGTCTTTGTGAAGGCCTTTCTACCTCGTTCGGCAACCACCCCCCCCTTCCTCCTCCCACCCCAGACAAAAATGTACGGCAACACTCAGTCAGCGGGTGATGTGCCCCATGGGGGTGGCAGTGGTGGGGTCTGTCATTCTGGAACCACATCAACAATTTAAAGTGAGATCACCAGAAGATCGGAGACAACATAAACAAAAATTTGTTTTTACCTTGCTCTCAATAACACGCTCTTCCCATAAAGGTCATTAGTTCACGTTGGCCAGAAAAGCATCGCTCGTGGTGAACCGTTTGTCCAAAAAAAATCTCAAACAGCTTACGATGCACCAGCACACGCAAAAGTCTTGGTTTTTTCATAAAAACTTTTCTCAAAAAAAAAAAAAAAAAATTCTGCGTTCAAAGATGTTTTTCAGGGCTTAACTTTGAACTGCGATCCAATGATGTGCAGCTCCGTGCCAACAATTCTGACGTGCATAGACAAGATTGTGCTGTTGACTGTACTGGTTCCTCTGCATCATAAATTTTATTTATATTTTTTATGATAAATAGGTGAAAACAAAAAATGCTTCAAGGGTAGAATTCAGAGCAGATGGTGAGCCAGTCTGAACAGCAAGAATTGGTTGGTATCAACACCCCATATGGAGTGTAGCATATCTATAAGCTGTATAGAAGCTTACCCAATGGGATAAGCCCACATATTCTTAATAGATTTTTGTTTGTGTTTATCAGTAATCAGTATCCATCTGAACGGCCGTTGAAGGAGGACCTATGATCGCTATACTGCAGTAAAGAGAGAGAGACGGTCCTCTGAGGCGAGAAACACAGCGGTCAAAACCGCGGCGGATCAGCAGCCTTGGAGAACCAGACTGACTCAGGCACAAGCGAAGCTGTCATGAGGTTTACAGCAGACTAATTAAGACCAGACTGACTCGGCCGAGGTGGGCTGTGAGAAAACTTTATCCAGGCTAATTAAGACCAGACTGACCCAGATGAGGAGAAGCTGGTAGACGCTTTAAGGCAGACACACTCCAGCCAGACTGACCCAGATGAGAAGAACCTGTAATGGGTTTCAAACCAGACTGACTCAGACTCAGACCAGACTGACCCAGATGAGAAACTATGATGGAGTTTAAACCAGACTCATTCAGCTGTGATGGAGTTTAAACCAGACTCACTCAGCTGTGATGGGGTTTACACCAAACTTACCCAACTGAGGGGAAGCTGTAATGGGGTCTAAACCAGACTGACTCGCTTGAAGGAAAGATGTGATGGGTTTCAAACCAGAATGACTCCATGGGGTCTAAACCGGACTGACTCATCAGAGATGGGGTTTAAACCAAACTGACTCCAGTTGAGGGGAAGCTGTGATGGGGTCTAAACTGGACTGACTCAGCTGTGATAGGGTCTAAACCAGACTGACTCATCAGAGATGGGGTCTAAACTGAACTGACTCAGCCGTGATGGGGTCTAAACCAGACTGACTCATCTGTGATGGGGTTTAAACCAGACTGGGCCAGCTGAGGGGAAGCGGTGAGCAGATTCTGCCTGCAATGCAGGTCGACCCTCCTCTCTGCTGACATGGCTGCTTGGCCACCATTCATCCCTCGCCTTTCATAACAGAGGCCCCAGAAACTGATGTTTGTTTGCACAGGCAAAGTGGTCCAGAGCAGCTGGCTCTGTCATGAAGCTCTGATCCTGCTGAAATAATAAAAAATAAGAAACTACAGCCCAGCTGGGCTTGAAACGACCCAACTCAGTGCAGTGAGGAGCACGTAGTAGGTGTTTATAGCAACCGTTTTACTGGTAATCAAACAGCTACACATATGGACTGAGGAGGTCGGTGACCTGCAGGGATTCAAAAGGAAATGCTGAGCATTACAGAGTCCCTCACTTTAATAATATGGACATTTCATAACCAGTCTTTCTGTTTATTTAACAGAACCTTCTATCCAATGTGATGTATAAATGAAAGCAAGGTCAGTCAGTCCTTGTAGCATTAAGGGCTTTGCAAGGGAGCCCAGTCAATCTGCTGACCCTGGCTTTTGAACCGGTGACCTTCTGAGCAAAAGCATAGCATCATACTTGAGCCACACACTATCCCCAAAAGTGGCAACCGCATGTAGAAATAAAACCTAAGAATTTCTGCACCAACGAGAAATCACTGAAAATCCACTCAAAACATTTTTTTTAATTGACGGCTTGTTGTTTCTTGGCTAGTATCTGTTACCATTTTTCTCATAAACATTAAAAGACACAATGTATGTAACTTAATCCAAAATGTCCAACTCAGAAATCAGTGATCACCTTCAAAAATCCGAATTTCATCCGGTCTGTCAGTTGATGATTTTCCCGCATTTTAAAAGTTGGGAGGCCAGTTCAGTATGTCCAGATCGAGTGACCCAGACAGTCAAAGCAATTTTAAGTGACTGATCTCAATATAATCAGAGACGGAATTTACAGATGACCCAAACTGCACTTAACCTATTTAACAAGTTATAATTATGGAGGGTTTGCTTTTCCTCAAGCTATAATTTAAAAAAAATCGCTCCACTTTGAGTACTGTCACCGTGCTGTGTGTCGACGCATAAGATTCACATCGTTAAGGGATGGAAACTTTGCTGAACATTTCTGACTCTATGGCAAGGTTATGGGGTATGTTTGGGAACCGTACCAAATGCATATTAAGGATGTCCGATTGCAATGATGTAATCCAGGGCTGAAAGGAGAGACATCTAGGGCAGACATTTTCACGCATTAGTGCCGCAGCACAGTGCACACACAGCCTACTTAGGGGAAGAATGCATTTGAAAATCTGATAAATTAAGGAATAATAATCACTGTAAAAACCGGTATCACGAACTGACATCACTTAGTGGCTTACTGTTGCCTGACTGCACGCAGCTACGGATAAAAGAAGCGGTACTCTCAGTCGCCTCGGATGCACAGATGTTTTTTGCATTTAAATGTTAGAATATGTAATGGTCTAAATTAGTTCTCCAAAGAGTTCTACGACAATTCAGATTTTTCTTGTAGGAAAAACGAACAAAGATGGAAACAGAAGGTGGAGGAGAATACGCTATTCCTGGCTTACCTTTACCGCAGGCTCCTCTCTGTATAAAGATAACAGGCGGCTGCTGGAGCCTTTGAGCCCGGTTGCTGACCCGCTTCAGCTCGCAGATGTTGCGATAGGAAACTCCGTCGCTGCCGCACACCGGTTCGGCACTTTTGCACGCGCACACTCCGGTTTTCGCCCTCCTCCGGACCGTGGCGGAGAAGCCCACGCCGTCGCTGACCGAGCACTCCAAGCCCTCCCCGCATTCCGGGTCGCCCAATCTTCCGCAGATTTCACCCTCGCCAGAGGCGCACACCGGACAGCAGTCGCACTGGTCCAGGATGTCGCCGGCCAGGCAGTCAGCCGGGATTGGGGGACATAGTGATTTGTCACAGCGCTCAGAGCAACCGATAGCGTGCCGCTTGGAAAGATTAGCACTGGCCAGAAGGGGTGTGCAAATTAGACCGGCACAGAGAACTACCCAAATCATGATCAAATAATATTAATTCTAATAAGAACTACTGTATATATACTACTGACACGCAGAATTCAAGCTTATTTAAACTACGGTAAAATTAAAGGCATGCACTAGAAACAATAAATAAACATACGCTAATATAAATCGCCTTAAAATAGAGCCGCATTTACTGTGATCAGCTTTGCTGAAGCGAACCCTGGCCGCCAATCCTTCAGACGCACTTCTGCGTTTCTCTGATGACAGGTTTATAAACTTTGGGCCGCGACACAACATGACGGGGCGGTGCGAGCAATATAAACAAGCCCTCTGATTGGTGGACTGCCGATACGCATGAAATGGGAGGGACAGATGAAGCCACGCCCCCGATCGTCTACTTTTTAAGTCATCATCTGCAGTATTTCATTGATAAGATTAGATTTTATCTCATACTCGTCGACTTCTAAATCGCCATCTTCAGTATTTCTTTTCCCAGCTCTCAGGCATCCGGTGTGACACACGCTTTCAGACTCTCACTCACGCAAGAAGTCTTAAGGCAAATCTATATTATTCCATTACAAACCTAAAATGTGATACATTTAAAACGTCGGGTTGTTTTCAAACCCTACAGGCTATTTTCAAGGCAATAAAACTGTTACATACATGTAACTGCGTGCGAATTGTCTCGAATTGAAAAGTGCAATCTTATCTTATCTTATCTTAACTTAAAATCTCAGGTCAGCCAGCTGACCAAAGTTGGTAAACTTCATTTCAACGTATTAAACGATCTTTTCCCTATGTAAAATGACATCACTTAGTAAAGTAGTAAAAAAAAAAAAAAAATACCATTTGTGAATATTTACAGGTTAAATACGGTAAAGGTCGTTAAATGTCGTTTAAATTTCTAATTTAAATAAAAAGTATATAGAACCCACTGAGTGTTTCCACTGAAGTCGATTTTTCATTTTATTTGGCATAACTTATTTCCTGCCGTGTTTTTAGTGAGCCTTTTTGTTTATAAGCGTCTTTTTTCGTACCGAATGACGTTCGAAAATAATATCTTAATATCTTTATAGAATATCCGAACGCTTTGCAGTGACCTTTGAATATGGTTGACGCCCAGTTTTGTAATTACACAGATTTTTTTTGTCTGTTATAATAGTTTCTTATGTAAACGCAACTTTATATCGCTGTGAATTAGCTACTCTCTAGGATATCTTCTATTACTTGTTTCAGGTTAAGAACAGAATAATGATACTTCATTCTTATTCTTAATACTACAATGACAGCGCCCTTTTTTGGAATTGGATTAGTTGTTCAGATTTTTACCCACAATGCAACCTGCCGCCCCTTGGCTTGTTCACACACTGGGTTGCCTGTGCTGGAGGTGTTACAGCTTGAAACATTTAGCTTTCAAGCCCAAAAGGGACACTTTCCAGTCACCTCAGGACACGTCGTACTTTGAGCCAAAAATCTGCTTTCTACTGTAATTCTCTCCATTCACAGCTCGGCTTCTCGGACCTTTGGCTGAGGAATCGCACACCGTCTGGTGCATTCCTGCTCTGTAGACCGTGTTTTGAGCACGCCCCAGAGGACCTCCTCACCCCCCCCCCAATTCTGCCCAGGTCTCTACAGGTGTCACCAAGTCTCTGCTGTTCCATCCAGCTGAGCTCACAGGATTTAGTCTCTGCCTCTAAGTTGAGTCCTTTGCATTTTTCCCTCCTCATAAAAGAGTAGAGACATGTGTGACTCAGTGTCTCAGTATCTGTCACATGCAATAAAGGGCTTTGGTCCCGCGCTCTTCTGGGAGTTACTTGTCAGTCAGTCCTGTTTACATCTATCCATCCATTTCCAATCAGGCGCAATTCCAGTTCAGGGAGTGGTTTGCTGGATCGAGTCTGGGGGAAACCACGCCAGGATACACCCAGCATGATGTGCCCCTCCGGGCAGGAGTATCTTACAACTGTAAGCATTTACTGTTATAGCTGGATAATCACTGTTAAAATTCACATAAACCATTGTCTTTAGCCCAAAAGGTAAAACATATGCTCTCCCTTAATGAGGCCACACACTTTTGGCTCCAAGGCTCAGCCTGATCTGGTTGTTTGGTGACTTAGTGTGGACCTTCACAGCCAGTATAATAAACACATCTATTAGTTCATATGATCTAATTCTTGAATCATCGTGATATCCACTAGATGGCGCTGTAGCACGACGCCTCCCTGATTGTGGGTTCACTCTCCCTACCTGGGTGTGGGGAGCGTGCACGCTCTCCCTGTGATTGTGTGAGTTTCCTTCAGCACTCCATTTTCCTCCTGCAGCCCAAAGACTTCTTTTTGGGTCAGATGATGTCTCTGAGCGAATCGTGTCGCGACGGACTGGGTTCCTGTGCAGGTTGCTCCCCAGTCCTGTTCCCAGTGTTTCCTGGGATAGACTCCAGGCTCGCCATGATCCTGTACTGGTGGTGATGGAAGATTCATGGATAACATCAGCCATACATCTATACTCCTGCCATGTCTCTGATGTCACCCACAGGCCACTGATCATTTTTAAATGGGTATATATATATTTATATATAATGGTTGCATTTAAGAAAGTGGGCCGGTTTCCAAGAACACTGAGACGTCCCCCCCAAAACAGCACCCCCTTTGGCACCTTCTGAATCTCGCTCCAGAACAAATGAGTCACCTTGCCCCCTGATATTCGTTCGACAGTTGGTCCAAAAAGCAGTTATGAACTCACCAAAATCCCGACAATATCACTTTGGACCAACCTAAAAACCAGATCCGGCGTCCTCCTCGACTGTGACAAACAGCGAGGGGCATTTCGAGTTAGCGTGAGTGGACTGACTCATTTCTGTATACACCCAAGCGTATCCGCATAATGAACCAGAGCAGCATGACAATCAGACTGCTTAGATTTTGATTTCTGGGAATCTTGGGACAGAATTTTCGAAATCCAGTCACTTGTGATTAATTCAGACAGTCACTGTTTCTTAGTCAGCATAATATTTGTTTACGGTTTGAGGGGTGTAGATTGAGTGCGACGTTTTGGCAGGAACAAGACCAACTGGATTAACACATTGGGAACAAACCCGTATTCTCTGCCATTGAAGTAATATGGTGATTCAACTAGATTTGGTGCATGGAAGAAGATGAATCCAATGTGCTTTTTTTATTTTTCATTTTGGTGGGGATTGGAGCTGAAGGGACTGAGGGACTGGAAGCAAGAGAAGCTCAGTTGCAGTTCAGTTGGCAGAGCTTCTGTGATAAGACACATTAATCGGGGTATATTTGACTAGACTCCCAAGACTAGAACAGGCAGAAGGCCGTGATTTGATTCGCAATTCATTGGTCACTGTGCAGGTTTATAGACATAGAGGGTCATCTGGCGATCCCTTTCCATTTTGCTGATCTGGGAACAGGTGTCAAGCTGCCAACACATCTGTTTAAAGCCTCTTAAACTGGCATCAGTATTTTTTTAAGGGCTCGAGCAAGTGCTATAAGCGTGCCAGATCTTTCCGCCCACTCTGCTGGCGGAGTGCCAGAGCAACAGCTGAGGTCTCCGTGCATTTCGGTTACAGTTTACCGGGTCTTTTGTATCAGGAGGGAGCAGTGTTTGGGACATGCTTGAAGTACCTTAGCGCACTAATTCATTTCTACAGCTAGGGCTTGTCAAAGTTCCCAGCTCATATAACCCCCCTCTTTGTCTCCTCTGATGTCCCATTTTGCCTCCACAGTTTGGCCAAAGTGTAAGCCACCACCTCTCAAAGCTTCTGAGCTCCTCCAGAATATTTTTTAAATATTACAACCACAGCTCAGAACCCTTTTGGGGCCTTGCTGACCCCTCAGTGTCACATAGACCCTCTAAATCCTCATTTATTTCCCATTTGTTTGATGAGATTTACGGCCCTTGACATGTTTTTTATGCGGTCGGGGTCCCTTGACTCCAGACTTGGCTGTTTATGAGATCCCGAGAGGCAGCACAGGAAAGTGTCTGGCGTGAATCAGTCTGGCCCCCAAAACGTAGCTGAAATGAGTTAAAATGAGGATTAACTGACTAGGATGGTGCAGTGTACAGGAGTCAGGTCACTGTCCTACGTTGCGCTATGAGACGGATCTGATTGGTCCACGTCCCAGACGACGGGCTCATTTTGGGACACGGGGGAAACCCAAGGTGCCTGGGCGGCGAGGTGAGCGAGTCACGCTCAGTTTGATGTAATGTGCGTGGCTGTTCCAGCCATCATCATCATGATCTTCATCGTGGAGGATCTCCAGTCAGAGATCTAGTGACCACACCCCAGCAAGCGTGACACGGAAGCAGGCCATGATGCCGCCAGGCACCGGCTGGGGGGGGGGGGGGGGAACCAGTGAACAGAGTCTCTGTTTCTCCCCCAGCCATTGTTGTGGTTACAGACACTTTCCATCCAATCACTGTCCTCTTCTTATGTAACTCCCCCAGGAAGGCTGTGACATCACCTTTGCATGTCATTGGTCCTCATTAGGATGAGCAGTGACCTGCAGCATCCCAAAACGAACCAATGAGAACACCAGTGCAAAACCAGGCCCCAAGAGCCGCTAACCCGCTCTTGCCAGTATCTCCAAAGTGCTTTTGAAGGTTTGCAGCATGTCTGGGCAGGGGGTTGATATTGGGGGGGGGGAATTAAGTGCACTATGTGATATCTGCCAACTGCTTGTGTTTATGTGCGTATCCAGCAAACAGCTTCAGAGCTGCCGTGACATATGCTATGCATCTCTGTTTCTATAGCTTTTACAAAAGCAAACAAAAAAAAAAAATCACATGACCTGAGATGAACACACTTCCATTCATGTCCTTAACTTCACTTCTTTAATAAACATGCAGTTCCACAGTAACTGTTCCAAAAAAACCCCCAAAGAAGACCCTTTTCCATGATATTAAAGATATTTATGACCAACAAATTTATCGCACATTCTTCGATATTTTCATTTTATTTTTAGTTATAATGGGGAGAACAGAGATGTCAAGAGCGAAACGGTGGGCGGACTTGACGGGCAAAGGGAGAGGGGCTTGTTGCCTGGCTCAAGGCTGCTATTGGCTGGGAGCTCTCCGCGATGAGTCAGTACCACGCGCCCTCAGAACCACAACGCTCTGCAGCTGTGGTGAATAATTGATGCCGCTGTTTCACATTCTGCCACCCTAACCATTTTTTAAAACCCTCTTTGCAGGAAGGTCTTTAGATTTCATAAAGACACAGGAAGGACAGAGAGACCTCAGATCAAGGATCTGACCAAAATTCATTTATTCACTTATAAAAGCTGTCTGCCGGCAGTACCAAGTAATTACTTTTTTGGATAATAGGGACAAATTAGCTGGTAGGTCTGCCAGGTAGACTATCAGAAAGGGAAGGGATGGCCTGCCTTCATGCATGCAGGCCTCCTGGGGAATGAGTCTGACAGACATCCATCATGGAAAGTTTAAAGGAAGACGTCACACCGCCAGAAGTGTGAACTTCTTGTGAAAATATAACTCACGTTAAAAGTCATTTCAGAGGCGCACCCTGCTGAGAACCAGAAGTCAGGGCTACTAGATTGTGCAGAAATACCCACAGCCGAGTGTCCAGGTCTGTAGGTTTCCACCTACAATCCAAAATGCATGATGTCACGTAAATTAATGACCGAGTTCTCTCTGCAATGGACACGCTAATGCCTTATTGTCCCTTGGGGAAGGTCTATATGCAGAAGCACTTACACCTACAGAAATCGGATGCAACTGGACACAAGGGAAAAGATGACTCTGGAGGCAGAGCAGAAAGCCCCCAGCAGGGGGCAGTGTAACAAAAGCGACGAGTCAGACTTGAAGCACCCAAGAGGTGTAAAAGCTCATTATGCAGATTCTGAAATACAATTATGTCAAGTAAATAAACAGCTGTGGAAAAATGTTAATTACCAAATATTTATATTATCTTTGGATGGTGCGAAGGCCAAATAAAATGTGTGGTAAACAGACAGTCATGCGGTCTGTCCTCCCTTAGACACTAGATGGCAGTGCGTCACCAAAGATCTCCCTCTCATCTTCCTCTACGGAACAACTGACAGGAAAGACAGCAAAGCTACCGCCAGCCATCTTAAAATTTGGAAATATGAGGCAATGAGATAAAAACACACCAACTAAAAGCCCTTAAAATGGCTATCATGCATGATGAAACGGACACAGATATCAGAGATTCACTGATTTATTTTAAACTCTGAGTAATAAATAATGCACATTTATCTGAGGATGCGTTACACAGTTATAGTATTTAAAAAAAACAGGATTAAAATAGCTTGTTTTATATATAAAGAATGCAGGCACTTTACAGCTATACAGTTGGAAGTTGTGCAACAGTCACAGGCGACTAAAAAACCGAGGGGCGGAGCCAATAACACTAATCAGGCACAAAAATGCACCCCCACCCCAACAAACAGAAACTAAACTCATTAAAACTGTACTAAAATATATTCACAAAAAAAGACAGCTACGCTACAGCTAATATTACCAGCTCTCCCCACAAAACCCCTGGGTCTGCACTCTCTCTCCCTCTCTGAAAGAGCTCACACATCAGCGTGGGGGTGCAGCTGTCTTGACGGAGGGCGACCAAAAGCACTCCTGGGGACCTATTAGCGGTGAACACGATTGACATTTAGTGATAGTGTGGAGCTCGTGGGAGTTTTACTTGCACAAATATGTTCTGAGGGCAGAAGGAAAAAAATGATAGGTCCAGACCCAATCAGATTGTACAGTAGGTGGGTCCAAGCAACTGGAGGAGGCAGGGCTAAGACATCTGATTGGTTGGACCCACCTCTTCTATGGTCTAATTGGTAATCTCTCTGAACCAATCATTTTTTCCTTCTGCCCTCAGAGCATTTTTGTGTAAGTAAAGCAACACTAAATGCCAACTGGAAACAGGAGGTCGCACGGAATATCCAGAGTGGTGCGAGTCGTTCTCGCTGTGTGCCTACGACTCCTACGGAGAATTTCCAAAGCATAATGGGACAGAGTGGTGACAGCACAGAAATGCGTCATTTTCATCAAGGTCGCCCGGCGTTACAGGCATGGAGACCTGGGCATCCGCACCACTGTAAATGAAAGGGACACTTCCCTACAACCTGTCCAATGTTTAAATGACTCAGAGTGTCTGGACGCCCCAGAAGCCCAAAAAAAAAGTTCATAAATCTGAGCAGTTTTTCCAAATCCGGTCCTCGGGGACCCACAGACAGTCCATGTTTTCGCTCCCTTCCAGCTCTCGGCTGTCTCCCAGCTGTCTGGCTCGGAGGGAGCACAAACATGGACATGTGGGTCCCTAAGGATCGCACTGCGAAACACTGGACGAGATATTTATGACACATTTGCAGGAATCTTTGGGTTAAAATGTCACTGTTTAAACTTGTGCCAGTACCACATGACATTTTTTCTTACAGCTCTGCTTGGTTTATACCAAAACAACCACAAAAAGAATTACAAGAAATAACAAAATAATGAAAACGCTCTGGAGTTGAAGGCGCAGTCGTCCCACTGCCCTTTGACCTAAGATTAAGGACCCAGATGAAAGGAATTTGGAATAAAGAAGAGTAAGACAAAGGAGGAATCCACTCTGCACTGCCACACCTATGGCCTGGGATCTCTGAAGAGGTCCAAAGTAGTCTGGTCCACCTTCTGTCCCCTGTCCCTCTCTTCGGCTGCTTATATACACCTACTGGTTGCTCCACCCCCATCGTGATGCTGGCCTGGTGACGGCCTATCAGAAAGTGGGTGGGTGGGGTCACACCTGTGTGATTGGCAAGTCTGCGTCCACAGAGCCGGGCGGCGCCGGGGGCTCTACCACGCGGCGTCTCCAGGGCGAGGGCGAACGCCGGCCTCCGGCAGGGACAGCCGCGAGCGGGGCAGGAGACTCGTGAAGTCCTCGCTGTCCCAGGCCAGGCTGTGGGGACCCAGCTGGGGGACAAGTGAGGGCGTTCCCACAGCGCTGGTGGCAGGGCGGGGACGCTGCCGGGTGGAGGGGCGAGCGAGGCACGGGGGGGGCCTGGTTACTGCAGTAGAAACCAGAAGGGGCGTGGTGGTCGGCGTGCTCCTGTAGAGAGTGAAGGGGGGGGCGGGGGGGGGGGAGGGAGGGAGCGGGGTGGGGGC
>JAODLC010000045.1:12562527-12574607 GCA_026781145.1 Hippopotamyrus pictus | reverse complement strand
TGATGTCGCCAGGCCACAGAGGAGCGAGCCCAAGCAAGGGATGACAGTTTAGAGATGCGGGGGTGGAGGGGCCTCCAGGAAGCCCCCCCCCCTCCCCCCCAGTCGCGGCACATTGCAGGAGCGCGTGGAGGACAGCCGCCTGGTATAGGCACTCGCTGTCGCGCATCTCCACGGCAACGCAGGCAGCCAGGAAAACCAAACGAAAAGGGACGAGCTCCGAGCCACGTTGCTGAAGTGACCCAGAGGGTCCTAGCGCCAGCCTAGATCAGATGCATTTTGTAAGGGACGCCATGCACCCCCATTTCCTTAACGGCAGAGCACTTCAGAGGGTAAGGAGTGGGGGGGGATCAGGAGGGTGGTGGTGCAGGGCGGAGGAAAAGCATGCAGGGGGGAGGGGGGCTACTCTGCCCCCTGTCTCAGAGTCGATGCAACTACAGTGCGCAGTAGTGGATTACTCCACAGACTCTCGAACCTGGAGCCAGAGACCCAATACAAATGATGGATCATCTTGAGGATTGATCATCTTCAGAATCCTGTCAATCAATAGTTGGTTTAACCTATTTCCTATTGGCTATTTGCTCACTGAGATCCCGCCCCTTGGGGAGACTGTGAAGCCTCGCTTCTCCCATAATTATCAGACCAATAACAGGTGTCCTGTGAACAATAAACCCTAGTTAATGTAGCGATATCAAAACAAACACAAAAAAATCTTTGGGACTTCGGGAGAATCACCAGCGGACGAGCGTACGCTGTCAGTATCGTGGAACGCATGTGGTCAGTTCTTCTGCCCATGACACTGGGCCTGATGCCCCTCGAAGCGATCAATCGATTAATCGATAAATGCTTATTAAAGCGAGTTAAAGCAGCCGCCTTAGAGAGAAGGAAATATATACATGTACATTCAGTTTGTTGGTTAGGAGACAGTAGATCGGAATGTAGGTGATGATGATGAAGCTTATGGGTGTCTTATAGAACGGGACTTTGCTATCAGAGTACTGCCAGGGTGAATTAATCGCGAGGGGGTTGAGGTCGGCGATGGAATGGACGGGATGGGACGAGTGAGATGGCCACGAGTGAGACACCCCCCCACCCCCACCCCATTATTATGGCTTGAATCAGCCTTGTTTTCGGAAGCAGGAAGTCATGGTGAGGTGGGGGGGGAGCTCCATTAGGGTCCTGGATGTCGCTGCAGCTACGTTAAGAACCAGACGGGAGGAGGAGTTGGAGCAGGGGGGCGGGGCAGAGCGGGGGGGGAAGGTTAGGAGCCGACACACGTGCTGCATTCACCATTTCGAGACGGATACCTCTGTATACAAGGGTTCGACAGCCGTCTGGCCTGCCGCATCTGTAACAACACACCGCAAGGCTCTGTTAGAGGGGAGGGGAGTGGCAGAGCTCGAGCCAAGGGTTGGGGGACGGCTGACTCTTCTGCCTCAGGGGTGGGTTAAAGAGGAACCTTTAGAAATAGCCACCACCTGCCTAGTGTGTAACTACCACAGACACAGGGAGGGGTGCCAACAAATGAACAAACAAGCAAATAAACAGACAAAAGCAAACCAAGGGAGATATCTGCAGAGGTCTATTGAATGAGCTACGATGGAAGGTGACGGCGCGGACGAGAGCGGTGCCGCTACGTACGGAGGCTGCAGATCGGCCTGGACCCCGCTGGGCCACGATCGCACCAGAGATGGCCTTGATCCAGCTGTGCATCTCTTCTGGGCTGTCCGACTGGACCGGGGGATGGAGTTACAGAGCACACACAGACAGACGCACCATTATGCCATCATTACGACAGGGATAGCACAATGGCCAGAAGCCAGGATAACAGGCTAATGGGCGCTAACACGGGCTAATGGGTGCTAACACACATGCTAATGGGTGCTAACACATGCTAACAGGCATTAACAAAAGCTCACGGGCGCTAACACATGCTAACGGGTGCTAACACATGCTAATGGACATTAACAAACGCTAGCGGGCGCTAACAAAAGCCAACGGGCACTAACTGCCCCCCACGGCAGCTCTTACCTGAACATAAAAGGTCCTGGAACTGGTGACAACTTCGAAAAGGTTGTCCCTCATCAAAATGTCACTGAAAAGGGGGAATTGGAAATGGAGAAGTGGGCATGAAACTGTGCTCTGTTTGTGGCAGGAGCTGTGGTGTGACTAGCGCTGGCCGCATCCACAAGTTGTGCACAGCGGCTGCCTCACCTCTGCTTGCACTCCTGAACTTTCTGCACGTCCCTCAGTGGAATCATCCGGAGGGGTTCTTTGTCCTGGGGGGAGCAGCGGTCAGTGACTCATCTCTCACACACACACAGACACACAGACACACAGACACACAGACACACAGACACGTGTTTACAGTCAAGGGCAGCTCTGTATTTAAATACCTGTAAAGTAGCAACCAATCATGATGCAAATGTGTAGGTGTCAACACTGGCTGTTGGGGGGGGGGGGGGGGGTTGTGCGTGTGTACAGAAATACACAAGCCACCCCCCCCACATTGGCAGCAACTACAGACAACATGACAGGTTAAAAATCTGCCGCAGGGACAAAGACCCAGCCATGATTTGCTTTCCCCTCCTGTCACACGCACACACACACACGCTCCAGAAAGATCCTGACAGTGACCAATAATTATCACTGCAAAGAATGAATAAATAAAAAGAAAGGAGCCCACGGCAAGGTCATGGTGCGTAATGCAGGCCTGGCACGGTCTGGCTGTCGGGTACGTCTGTGCCACGTGGTGGCTGTGTGCTGCTGGAAGGCCAGGAAGGCACAGGCAGGTTGGGACGTGCACCGCGCTCGCCGCGATGGAATGCTTTCGGGCCCCATCTCTGCCGGCGTGTCAAGACACGCCAAACCACCCGGCGAAGGCAGTCGGCAACCAAAATCCAGGTGCTGCCTACGGCAGACAATATCCACATAAACGCGGCCTTTCCGGGACGCAGCCATGTGACACATGCGGTGTCACAATCCAGAGCACCATTAATCTGAACCAATAGAGCAAGATGCACGGGGTATTAAAGGCTCCAGTAGGGGGCGCTGACATCCGGTCACGGCCTGTCAGAATCACCCAGTGCTGATGCCATACCATAGTTCTGGACCACGACCGTATGCGACGGGTCACCTGCATGCCTGAGATGCCGCTGAGAGGTATGGTGTCTATAGTTTTTCAAGATTTAAAAATATTTTATGGTTTGCAGCCTTCAGTGGTTAGCCTTCAGCCTTCAGTGGTTAGACCGCAGGCCGGCCGTCGCTGCATCTAGCAGGGAACGAGAAACAAGCACCGAGGGGAGCCGGAGATGATGCCATCCCAGAATCCTTTGGTGCAAAGCATGTCATTCCCATCGGAAGACCTCAAAAAAAGCACCAAAATATCTACTGCAAAAAGATCTCACTGCCAACAGCCTAGACCACTCCCCCTACCCCAGCCTCCCCAGATACACACGCCACCCTTGTTACGCCGCTCAAACTCACCAAGTCTGACTTGAAGTAACTCATGGCGTTTTCATCCAACATGAAGTATCTTCTCTTCCAGTTCTTCATCTGGCCGACCGTGACAAATGAGAGACGGAGGACCATCATCCGCTTAGCGATGACTCTCAGAACAATCTCACCGAAACACACTGATCTTGCCCAAAACACGCCACGCTCACTCACCACGGCGCCCTGCTTCACGCAGTAGCCTGCCTTGATGATCGTGTGGTCCTGCAGTGGTCGGCCCACGTAGTAAGGATGCTGGCTGTGTGACCGCTTCACGCCCGGCCCGTTTGGACCCTCCCCGCCTTCCTGCTAGGAACACCGGCGAAGGGGGAAGGCAGAGGAGGATGAAGAGGCTAAGAGTGAGCATCTGTTTATTTGCTGCAGGAGGGGTTATGGGTCTTAAAGACCAGCTTGGACAACTCTAGCAGGCATTATCGTCAGCCAGCTAAAGCCCCGACGGGTCCTGAACTCTGACCTGGGTGGGCGTGATGATGGGCACCCCTCCAATTATCTCCGTTTTGTACGACACCTGCTTCTTACTCTCCGGGGGGCCCTCCAGGTTGGGCTGCCCGTCGCCTGATTTTGGCACCTGCAAAGGAGGTGGACGCTTATGGATCACGTGCCGGGTGGAATATGAACACGGTCATCACACCTCACCTGCCATTTAAACTCTCAGAGAACCAGGCCAGAACGGGGTCAGATGGACAAAGACCAACACACCGGCACACCAGAGTGCAGGTGCGGGTATGTTTTTGGTGTACCCCGTGTGCCCATCTTAAATACCAGGCAGAAAAGCCTGTTTACCTTGCAGTCACCCCCCCCCCCCCACTCTAGTGGGTAGAGCAGAACCAGAGCACCTGTCACCGCTGCTTATCATCCCAGGGGTTCAGTGGCGGGGTAAAGAAACCTGGTGTGAGAGCGTGACGGATCTGAGCTGGCGGGTGTGGGCAGCGTGTTCATTGAGCCCAATACAGTCAGGTAGTATCAGTGACTGCTGTCCCTGGGGTAAATCGGACTTTCATATATCTGGCTACTAGGGCGGCGACAGTGAGCAGAGTCCTAGAAATCAGTGTCACTACTTTTTGGAGGGAGTTGACTCACTGTGATTTTGGTGGCATTATTGAGTACGGTCACCCACTCCACCAGGTCCTGCTGGTCATTCGCCTGCAGGAAGACCTTCCTCATGCCGGCATTGATGACTGCAGAGGGAGAGTATCATGGGAGAGGTCAATCCACCTGATGGTCTGACCCAGGACATTCTCACAGCCAGGGGGCGCTCTCTTAAAGCGAGAGATATCCAAAGGCCAAATTGAAGGAAGAGTTACAGGGATTTATAAATGGCATTTTAAACCGCTTTGCTTGAATGAGCCCATATGAGAGTCAAAGTCAGCCTCTTCACCCTCTCTGGCTACTGCAAACGTGCAATCGCACAAGCACCCACATACACACGGCATTCCCCGCTAGACCGGAGTCTACAGAACCGCTCTGCATGAAACAATGCTCAGTGAGTCTGGACGAGCAGGGTCTGGAGAGGCCTTGTGACTGACTATACATGTCACCACCAACGCCGAGCCTCGCAGTCGCTTGTTTGGACCTTTTCCCGCCTCTCCGGCAAAGCAGACCTCTTCATCGTCGAGACGACAGGAATAAATGCACAGTCGGAGAGGCACAATTATATAAATAATATCGGGCCACCCAATCTGTACGACATTTAAATACGTAGCTATGCAGCCCAAGAGATTAAGGATTTCCAAGAAGAAAACATTTGCGAAGCCAACAGCTCTCACCGGTCGTGTGTGTGTGTGTGTGTGTGTGTGTGTGGACCCCCCCCGCACCCTGACACACAAACCAGAGAGACGTGCTATACGGGGCTCCTTCCTCCCACCAAGGAACACATCCTGTGTTTGAGCGCTGAAATCCTCCCACTGTCAGTGCGTGTTGCGCAGTGCCGAGGTCCGTGAACACTCCAGGGAGGACCCCGCAAAGGAAGTGACTGCATTCCAATAGCATTTGTGATCCCCTGCATGAGTGGCCGTCTTTACCCCCCCAAAAAAGAATCAAACCCATTTTACTCAACAGCTCAAGGCTAAAAATACCCTGCGGTTTTGACAGTGGGCTCTCAGCCATCATCCTGGTTAAGCCCCTCCCCCCCCCCAGGCAGTGACAGCAGGATGAGGTCCAGCAGTGGGTCCCTCTCCTGCTTCCTGCCATTGAGTGCCAGAGCAGTGCACTGTAGGAGAAACAGCGCTGTCACGGACGCCGTCGGACAGGAAGCCCCCGGGGAGCGATACTGAGGGTCCGCTAGGACCAGGTGGGGGTGCGGGGGGGCAGCCTATACCGTCACCAGCAGGACGTTGTGACACAGGGATCGCCAAACAGGCTCTGTCTGGTCTTTCACTCACAGGATGTTTGAACAACCCCCCCATCCGTGTTCACCCAGGGGGGCCTCTTAGGTCCCAGCCCCCCCCCCACCCAGGCCGGGCTTCTTAAGTGGTCACCTGGGGAGGTGCAGGGAGCCCCCAGACCGAGGCGTGCCCTCAGCGTGCGCCATCTTCCTGCCTGCTCCACACTCTCCGGGAGTGGGGGGGGGGCGGGCGATGTGACAATGGATTTGTGAAAGCCCCCCCCCCCACAGGCCACAGTACGGGCCCCCTCACGCATGCCAAGCCAGAACCGACAGAAGGACATAAAAAAAGGAACGCCATTTTTCAGGCCATTTTTTCAGTCACTGCTTTTGGAATTACGCCCGGCAGGAAAAAACGTGACGACGTTCGGGGCCGGAGGCTTCTGACGGAAAAACTCACGCTGCGCTTCGCCTGACGGTGCCACGAGGGGAAAACGGACGGAGCGCGGGCCGTTTCTCCATCTCCGTCGCGACCTCAAGACGACCTCGAAGACGACCTCGAAGACATCAAACCTCCCACGGCACAACAAACAATAACTGAAAACATGGGCGTCTGCTCCCACTTAGTCGTCCGTTAAAAGCGAAGGGGCCTACCCGCCCCTTGGCCGCGTCTGACGGGGGAAAATGCACGACCTGCAGCAAACACGTGTAGGCGAACTTATTACAGAACTCAGGGCTGCGTGACACATTTTGGTATGACCCAATTGGTAGCGTGCAAATTTTTAATTAACGCTCGTTAATCCTGCGACCCTATTCAGAAGAAGTGTCAGGAAGATGGATGGATAGAAATTTTGTTAAATAATTATATTCTGGTTTGCATTATCGTTTCTTGACAAGTGAAAGTGTCCCGGCAAACAACTGCACACCACGATCTGACTATAAAGAGACGGTCAGGTGTCTCACCAAAGCAGAATTCAGCCTTCGGTCTTTGCTTGGTGGCATCGCTGACCTGAAATGCAGGACGCAGAGAGTTAACGGAAGCGTCACGCAGACTGATTACGCGGTGCGTTTGCTGTGGGAACTCACCTTGGAAATGTAAGTGAGCTTAAGGGAGCCCACATGCTCCGCACCTTTGGGCAAGTTCTATGGGAGAAGGAGAAGGGGTCAGAGTCAGAGATCACAGCACTGAGCACCAATAATGCTGGAAGGCTTCACCTATAACACAGTCACTGTCCTTAACGATCAGGCCACAAGTGTTACATGGTTTACAGTGAAGCAACTATTGTAGACATACAATAGTTTAAGACTGAAGAGTTGGGGGGGCGGGGAGGGACTGGGAAAAAAAACAGAAAGAGGGAAAAAGAACAGGCTGTATAGCTGTATGAAAGTTTCACAATCTTTGTAAATATAAAAGAGTGCGAGTGAATAATTGAAAGCCTGGAGTGGCATCAATAAAAGATGCCCCCGTGCCCAGTCTGCATCTGCCCCCCCCCCAGGCAGGGACTCACCCTGCAAAACCTGGGACTATCAAACACTGCAAGACATGGTTTGTGCGTGCTGGGGTGGGGATTTATATCTCAGGGTTGCAGAGGTCACCTGACAAGAATATGCCAAACTGAATGGGATGTTGCGGGTGGGGGGGTTGCTTCTGTTGCTGTACGTTTCACCCAGAGGCACGTAACAACAAACAGAGGATTCGCACAATGCTGGTACGCCTGGGGCTGGCCTCTGGGGCCCACAGCGCCTACCTGGGGATTGTCCATGTACCAGAGCAGGCTGCCCGCCTCTGTGTCCAGGATGAAGTAGCGCCGCAGAAACTTGCCGCTGTTCTCATTCTCCTCGATGTCCAGGAACCCGCAGAAGCGGTTCTGGCGATCCACATAAGGCATCTCGGCGGCGCCTGCACATTCCACCGCTAAATGGTGTTGGGGGGGGGTAGGCAGTCTTAGCTGAATCCTGAAGAGGCCTTACCAGGTCAGATTTTCCCGAGAAACGGAACAACACTGACAAATGGCACCGTATCCCAAAGACAGGCAGCTTAACAGGTGCCCCCGTCCACACAGAAACGTGTGTGCCTCGCCCCAGATGAGCTCACTCAGCATGACCATGAGCGACCCAGGACACTCAATTCCCTCCGCTTTTGCTTTATCTCCAGATGGGAAACCCCATCGCAATTTTTATTGGGCTTCGGGGAACATTTACCCACTCCCTCTGTTTTAAAAACACGCTAGTGTGTCATCATAGCACCCACACCCACCGCCGCCATCACCGCTGAAAAAGGACGAAAAAGACACAAGGCGGCTAAGGGAAAGATTTCGATAAAAATTTCCTGTCAGATGAAAAATAAAAAACGGCAATCCCCAAGTTACAAATAAAAACTCTCAATAAAATTCCAGGCGTGGTTAGAATGCTTCTCTCAGACTGGACATGGTGTCGGGTGATTTGCAAGAGGACAGGTTACCCAGAAATCCTGCTTTGCTGGGTAAATCGACACAGAGATCACAGTCAAATACATTTTCCTGAGCCAGTAAAGAGCCTGAGCACTGGTTTAAATGAAGGGGGCGCCATCCTTGCTGGAGGGGAACACGGTTTAAAAATGCTCGGTGATGTTTGACATCGAGGCCAGTGGTTTCCGGTCCATTTGCAGGTCCCCTGGGCATCACTGCAAACCATCTACACGCCTCATTTACCCAATTCAAGGACAACAGACCCCCACCTATCCAGAACTAGCAGTTTTTACTGGAATCCAGTGTCACACTCGAGATGGTGCCTCTGCAGGGTCTGCCGAGGTGGTGTGGATTTGGCGTAACGCTGTAGCTGTCTTCACGTGTGGCTTGACCTCCATCTCCCACCCCCCATCTGTCACCAAGCCGCCTGCTCCTCTCCCCTCCCTCCCCAGTGCTAAATTAGAAGGTCAGAGCATTCTCCATGCCTCAATTTATTGCTACTACCTGAAGATTTCAGGAACAAAAAATCCATGGCGAAGAAAGAGGCAGGACTAGGAACCGGCATGATGGTGTGGAAGTTATAAAGATAAAACTGGCCAGTTTAAGGTCCCTGTTCCTATATTCTTGGTCAAGGGACCACAGACACTTCAAACAACCAAGCTGAACGCAAATGTCGGGGCAAATTCTTCCTGTCTTATATACTAGCAGCTCCCAGCACAGAAGCTGACCAGCTCTGCAGTATATTATGGTATACTATGGCGCAGGGGGATGACTGGCTCTGTGGTATATCATGGTATACTATGGCACAGGGGGCTGACCTGCTCTGTGGTATATCATGGTATACTATGGCACAGGGGGCTGACCGGCTCTGTGGTATATCGAGGTATACTATGGCGCAGGGGATTGCCCGGCTTTGTGGTATATCATGGTATACTATGGTACCAGGGAGTAGACCAGCTCTGTGGTGAATCATGGTATATGATGCCGCTGGGGCTGACTGGCTCTGTGGTGTATTATGGTATACCATGGCGCAGTGGGCTGACCTGGCTCTGCAGTATATCATGGTATACTATGGTGCAGGCGGTTTACCGGCTCTGCGGTATTTCATGGTATACTATGGCGCAGGGGGCTGACCAGCTCTGTGGTATATCATGGTATACTATGGTGCAGGGGGCTGACCGGCGCTGTGGTATATCATGGCATACTATGGCACAGAGGGCTGACCTGGCTATGTGGTATATTATGGAATACTATGGCACAAATGGCTGACCCGGCTATGTGGTATATTATGGTATACTACGGCATAGTGGGCTGACCTGGCTATGTGGTATATTATGCTTTACTATGGCACAGAGGGCTGACCCAGCTATGTGGTATATTATGGTGTACTGAAGTCTAGGGGATTGACCCAACTTTGTGGTATCTTATGGCACAGGGGGCTGACATGCTTTGCGGTATTTTATGGTATACTATGGCATTGGGGACTGACCCGGCTATGTGGTATATTATGGTATACTACAGCACTGGGGGCTGACCCGGCTATGTGGTATATATACTATAGTATAGGAACGTGACTGCTGCTACATCAGCTGGTCTCAGCACATGCTGAAAGGCATTGTCTGGTGGAGGTTACCATGATGCCATTTACGCAAAATCCCCCAGGATTATTCTCCTCCGGGGCAGACTATGTGGTCCAGGACTCCATAACACTCCCACATATGTAGAAAGATGCATCTGCTCTACGTGGACAGACACACCGATCTTTCTGGTAGCTCCTTCCTCACATTGACCATAAAAGGAAGCTGAACCGCAGTAACTAACCACAGTCCACAGAGCAATTACCAAAACCGGTCTGGCAGCTTCAGGCACCGCCCACTCAGCGCTGCCCCAGTACTCACCGTGAAGGCATCACTTCAGCGCACAATAACAGTTACCCAAATCAAGAGAGCGTGTGTCTCCACCAAAGCTAGTGCCTGGACACTTCAGAAAACCTTTCTGCTAGCTGGAACCGAGAGTGAAACTCCAAAAACCGAAGTCAGGAAAACGTTACGCATTTCCGCTTTCGACACACCAGCAAACCGTGATTAAACTGATTCATTCTGTGATATATAAACACAAAACTAACTATCCTCTCCCTTGGGCAAAAACGAACTTTTCACAGAAGGTTCATGTGCTCAAAGCGATGTCACGTTTGTGATCAACAACACTGATTAAATAAAAAATTTAGAGTACCTATAGACCCATGACACAATACTATTAAATAATAGACCAAAAGCCAATTTAAGCTTATTTCATTCTGATAGCGTATTTTAAAGATATTTTCCGAGAAACAAGCCGAATAAACTACTGTTATACTAAAACAACAATCCTTTCAAATAATTTATGTGACAGATTCTAAAGACGTGCCTGACACACAATCTAAGATTTATTATGCAAATAAACTTCTCACAGCACACGAGAGCAGTAAGAGATTTCTGTAGATTAGTCAACTGTGTTTCAAAGCCTAATACCTTAAAGCATCAGGCAGAGAGCTCTCTGTGGGAAAAGCAGAAAAAAAATGAAGGTGGTTTTTGAGCGTTGGTTTGCTATCAGTGCCTCTGACAGACCTGACAGTTTCTCAGCCTACAATGTTCAGTGGTCTACCATCAAATCAGCACACTAGGCAGCAGTCATCCAGAAGTGGTTTTGTGGGGGGGTGTGGCTGACACAGCCCCTCAATGCGGTTGAGGGTGAAACGCAAGTCGCAGGGCCTAACAAACTGGTCTCTGGATGTCCGGAACTGCATGGGTTCGCGGCCCTTGTGACACTGCCCACAGATTCAATTCAGACCAATATAAAGTTGACTGGGGGGGGGGGGGGTGGGGCAGCCTATTTTAACCCCCTCTAAAAAAATAAAAAATTGTTGTCTCCGCTGTCCCTTGTTTTTAAAACTGCACAGCATTAACTGCTGTTAAGTCAATCTACAATGCTGGTCTTGCTATAAAATCTTTAAGAGAGGTTTGGGATAAATGTGCTGGAAAGGAAGCTTTATAAATCCAAACGTCCACAGTAAACAGTCAGACTCAGTCAATATGAGCCCCAAAGGCCTCTGGGCGACCGCTGGATAAATATGGCAGCCAATTGATCTGGTTTTCTTTGTTTGGTCAAAAGTCTGAGACAAACGGTAAGCTTAGCACTTCGTTTCAGCTTTGAAACAACACCAAAATGAGTCCCCGAGGCATAGAGATGGCACCCTGAAGGGGGTGAGGGGTAAAATGAGCCGTGAACAAATGGCAGTCTGGCGCAGAGGGCTCGGGGCGGGCCTTCCTCCGGGTGGCGGCAGACAGGCTGTGACCTACTTTAAGCTGGGAACGCCACACAGGCAGGACCCTCCACCGGCGTGGCAGGGTAGGACGGCATGGTCCGGGACAGCCCGCATGGAGCAGGGTCAGACCCCGCTAGTGCTGGCCCAGAGCCTGGAAGTGCCGGCCGCTAACAATCCCCAACAGCCAATGAGCAGACGCCACTGGGCGGAATCTATGACCCAATCTCCAGCATAGCCTTGCTCTCCTCTTTGGCTCAGTCACAGCCCCCCCCCCGACTCTTTAAAAATAAACAAATATTCTACATCATCCCACCTCTCTGCAGCTGCGATACACTGAAGGATAGGGGGCCCCCAGTTGTGTGTCCCCCCCCATCTCCCTGCCCTGCGTTCATGCCTGCCCAAGCACGTGCACTCCACTGGGAGGGGGGTGCTCGGGGGCCCCTCTTTGTTTTCTCCCCCCTCCCTACTTCAGAACGGGGGGGGGGGGGGGGGGGGG
>JAODLC010000045.1:12483816-12502891 GCA_026781145.1 Hippopotamyrus pictus | reverse complement strand
CATGGATAACTCTGTTTTTTTTGAGGGGTTACGGACCAGGAGCTAGGAAACCTCTCGCAACAGTTGGTGAAAAATTTGCGGCTGTGGTAGTACGAGGGAGTCTGGAAGCTGCAGAGACGAGCGTGAGCACCGCTCACACACACAGCTCCCGATAGGGCTCGTCTGTTGTATCGCCGTATGGCTTGTGGAGGCTGAATTTAAGAATAACTGCAAGATAAATTCTGCTTGTCAGATTGGAATATGTCCTCTAGTAAAAAGTACTAAATAAGAATAACAATTAGAGTCCCAAAGACGACCTGTCAGCTGTCTAAAAGCTTTAGCTCATAACCTCGACGTGCTCCTCAATGTACAACAGCCGAAGTGTGTTCTGTGGGGAGCTCGAGGACTGTATTCCTGTTGTGTTGCATTTCAGGGTTTCACTCTCGCGTTTTCCTCTTTGTTGAATTTTTTATCTTGCTCTTCCCCCATTTGTCCTTCAATGAATTCATTTTCCTAAGCAGATAAATATTTAAAAATAAATACAGAAGAGCGTGGGGGGAGAGTTCAGGATAAGTTTATGTCTAAGCCCCTGAAAATTATGGGGACTGTTGCTAAAGCCCATTGAGGTTGACTGACTGTACTGGGTGGACTTAGTCTCCCATAATGCCATGGAAGCAGCTATGCTGAAGAACTACATTTCCCACAATGCAATGGGACAGGTCTCGTGGGGCACCTCATATCTTGTAGTGCTCTAGACAAGTTCACTAGCTGAGCAATCAATAGGATGGCGTTCAGCACCCTGGTAAGCCAAATAGTGTAAAGTAAGGAGAAGTGATGTAAATATCCCAGTCACTGAGGGGGGGCAGAGGGGCAGGAAAGTTCTCAGCCGTGGAAGGCTCTGTGCCTCACGTTTGTTTGTTTACCTGCCTAATTCCAAGCAGCTTACATGCCATGTGCTCTTTACGCCGCTCGTTTCGATGAGCGGCCTGATCCGTGTGCTTGTGTGGGGATTTAAACTGCTCAAGATTAACACCACAGGGAAATAAAACAGCATGGTATAGACCCATGTGGCCATGCACGTCGTCCTGCGAAAACCGGGGGGCTCGGCGGTCCAGTTCGCCTCACTTCCGCCTTCGCGTGCAAACTGGTGTGACTGGGAACCCGCCAACTGGGGATCTGACCACTGGCTGTGAAGGATTATCCTGCTAAGCTAAAGACCCACATCTCAAGCTATGACATCACCATCATGGCCATGCTAGTTCAGGTAGCCGCTGCAGCACCCCCAGCCTGAACACCTTTGCACTTCACCTGTGTGCCCTCAGGGGGGCGCTGTTCTCCATGCTGCTTCATTGTGCTCATTAGCATAGCGCTCCCGCTCTCCTATGAGTCTGTTTTCCTGTCCGCGTCCGTTTTTGTTGAAAGGATGTATTAAAGAATTCGGCATCGGTGCAGCATAACAAGCGACTGAAATGCAAATGCTAATGTGGCGCTGTAAAGCCAAACTGCTCAGTATGCAGAGAGCCGAAACTTTAAGGGGGAGTCTGAAGAAATGGCCCTTGGCTCCGTTTCCCTGTCGTTTGATATTTAAGTTTTTGTTTTTACATATGCGTTGAAAGGCATAATCCTCCTTCTCCACTGACGTGGAGCTGTCAGGTCATTTCCGGAAGGCTCCGTACTTTATTTTGAGATGAGGCTCTTCATCCAGAGGCTCAGTTTACTCTCAGCTAATTAATCCTGCGAATTTGCAGGTTGATTATCTCATTAGCACTGACACCCCCCACATCGGCGTTTTTCCACGGATCCGATTTCCCCGTGAAATTTGAGCCCGTCGTGAGGTTCCGTAATTGTCCTCCGCGGGTGGTTATGAGAGGAGAGGTGAGTCGTCCCTTGTGGCGGTGAGTGGTCCCTTCTGGCCCCAGTTGCTCTCTTTTCTTGCCCCTGACCTGACAGCTAGGGGACGCCATTCCTATGGCTCAGTTCTTCATACTGAAGTGGGTTCTGAATTTTCACTGTGTGTGTGTGTGTTTGAGAGAGAGAGCGAGAGAGTGAGTGTGAGTGAAGGGAATTATTGTGCAAATAGTGTGTCTGTGTGTAAGAACGGGCGTGTGTCAGTCTGAACTGTTTTTGCCATTAAGCTATTTATTTCTCAAATCAAATCACTTTGTCACCTCACTTGACACTTTGTAAATACATCATTTACAGTATAGTGCAATAAAAACAATTGTGCAAATAGGAAGTATACATTAAAAAATTTGTGCAGTGTTATAATGAGTAGTGTGCAAACAGAATAATGTAATAAATAGAATGAACAGCCATATGAATGTGGTGGATGTGGATGACAGAATGATTTCTGCATTCAGTATGTTGCAGACTGTGTCCACACTGTCTACTGTGTGTCTGGGTGTGTGAACACAGATGTTCTGCAGAATGCATGAGCTGAAACTATCTTAGGGGCTGCAGAACCAGGATGTAAGCCAGGGGGCGCCGTAGCTCCCCGACTGATTACATTTCCTAGAATGGAGAGTCTAGCTGAAGAGTATCATGGTGTTTAGCCTCTCCCCCCACCCCCCCTCTCACCGCTCCGGCCCTCCAGCTTCCCGTTGCTGACATACTCTTTATGCATCCAGCATATCGTCTGTTCCTGACCCTCACTCCCCCCCCCCCCGACACACACACACACACACAAGGCCTGTTTAGCCTTCATCGTGGGGCTCATTAAAACTGCAGAATTGCAGATATCTGTCGACCAAAATCCAAAATTACAGCACAAAGGCCGCAGCTGTGCGCAAGGCTCGCAGTGTCGCAGAAATTTACCGGTGCTTCAACGTGAGATCCACTGGTCACACTCGGGCATCCCGGCGACCATTTGCGACAAGCAAAGAACAAAAAAAGGTGTTTTTTTCGCCTCTTAGACCAGGTGAAGCGGGAAGTGCCAGGATTGAAACCGACAGGTCTGTTTAGCGTTTCGGTTTTCATTATGCCGGGAACAATATAACCAATTAGCGAAATAATTTTGCCCTTGATATATTTCAGTTAGGAGTAATCACCTCATGTTCGCTAAGGGAAGCTGCTTTTTCCCCACAATGCACCTGTGGCACGAGGACTCCCGGCCTGGCGCGAGCAGCAGTTCTAATGTATCTGACAGCCAGCTGGGGGGAAAATGGTGCTTCTTTTTTGTAGCTCAAAAATTATGGGCAAATATTAATTAATGATGTGGTATTAGCATGCTGAGCAGCATGTGGACATCACTCCCTTTGCTTTGCCGCAGGAACACGGTCCCCCGTACATGCCTGCCAGCCCTCGCAGTGGCCCAGCTGTCATTTGCAAGTATGATTCCGGAACTTTCCTTGGGAAAAAAAAAAACACGAACGGGCCTGCTAACATTCACCTTTAGCCTGAGTAATGAATGGAGTCGAAGGTCTGTTTACTCAGAAAAGCATGTTTGTATATCTGTGTCTAAGTATGTGTGTGTATTTGTGTGTGTGTGTACCTGTCTGTGTGTGCCTGTGTGTGTGTGTGTGTGTTTGTACCTGTCTCTCTCTGTGTACGTGCGTGTGCCTGTCTGTGTGTGTGTGTGTACCTGTCTCTGTGTGTGTGTGTGTACCTGTGTGTGTGTGTGTGTGTGTGTGTGTGTGTACCTGTCTCTGTGTGTGTACCTGTGTGTGTGTGTGTGTGTGTGTGCCTGTCTCTGTGTGTGTGTGTGTACCTGTCTGTGTGTCCGTATTTTCCGCCATGAGGCCTGAAGCCTGCAGCAGTTGGGGACCCTGATGAAATCGTGGCTCCAGCCAGTTCCCCTGAAGACGCAACATATCGGCGTTTTGTCCAGCAAAAGGCTGAGAATGCAAACGGAATTTAGATCTCGGGCAAAGAAGTGGGAACTATAAACACATTCTGCCTCTATGCATTTCCTCTGCAGTTACCAAAACGGCAGTTAAATATTAGAACTTCTCAGTGTTTCCCGATTGGTTAAATTGACACTTGACTTAGCCAATGAGTAATTTATGTTCCTCCCTTTTCTGCACACCAGGGGTGTGTCTCTACCAAGAACGCAAAGATCATACTTAACGTGCCTGCGAAGAATGAACTTGAGGAGCGATGAGTCATGGGATTGGTCTCATCTAGTGAGGAAGTATGCTTGATATTTGGAGTTGGTAAGAATGAGATCTGGGGATTTCCTCTGTACTTCTGTTCTTAGTATTGGAACTGGTCCTCGACAATTGAAGATGACGTAAAACGGGTATGCGAGAACACAAGTGCGGTCAAGTACGCAGATTGAGAAGCAGCCCAGAGTGGAACCTTTCTAACGGCTCCCATGGTTCCGCAATGAAATCAGCTGAGCCACTGGGTTCGAGTTGCACTGAAAAAAGAACGTGTGTTGGCGTTTCCGTGTCCAGTTTTCCTTCGCTTCTTTGAGAGCTTCCCATATTCCCGGAGTGTCTGCACATGCTCGTTTTAGTCTGGGGGTCACCGGGGTATTGGTTGGGGGGGATGCTAGAGGAATACGGGACCACCTGGTGGACACTGCGTGCTGGCCTTGGTGTAGGACGCCCAAATCAAACAAGCTAAGCATGCTGGGTAAACCGGATCATTGACCCTGCTGCCGAGGGTGAGGGTGAATCAACGGAGGCAGAGTCAGCGCTTAATGGATCACAGCTGTCTGTCGGCCATTGAGACATCAGGGACTACGAGCCAGAAATCACGGCCCGCCCATTCGGGAGCACAAACAGAACGTGAGGGGCAAGCTAACGGGGGCAGTGCCTGACTCGTTTTTTGGTGCTATGTCTCGCATCTGAGACACTAGTTGACCAAAGTACTGATGGGTTAAATCGGGATTAGGGTTGGTCAGGCGGACTCATCACTAGGCCCCGCCCCCCTCTCCTTGGGAACCAATTGCTTTTCAGGCTTTCGATTAAAGCTCCGCCCGTTCAGGCTGATTGATTTCTTTTGTGCTCACCTGGCCCGGCTCCTGGTTTGACAATATGCCAACCATGTAGTCGACATTTCATGCCATATTTTGAGTCCCTGGCTCGTTTGCACGATTAAACTCCTATTATATTTCACTTTCTTTTTATGATGGGGTGGGGGCTCACAGCCACTGACTGTGGATGTGTCCTGAGAAAGCATCCTTACAATTCTTCATCAGAGTTGTATTTTTAGTTGGCAGGTTGAACTGGGGCCATATAAGGCAATTTCCTGCTAGAATATTCCATAACACCTGCCTTTGCACAGTGTAGCATAAATCCATTCAATCGGTGAAATGTGTCAAGCGGAATGAGCTTTACTATGTGTGCAAAAGCTCCCTTCTGGTGACTGCATTTAGATTTTCTAACCACAATGCCCCCTAGTGGCTAGCTGTGGCTACATGTTCCTTCCACTTGATTTTACAAGCAGTACTGTGGAAGTCCCCCGCCCCCCCCCCCCCCAAGCCCATTGCAGAGCACATTTTGCCTTTTCTACGCATGTTTTTATTTGGCTTGCTCGCCGTTGCCCGTGGCGCTCACTCTGCCCGCTCACGTGTGCCCATAGCCCGCCAGCGGTATCTGTCACACAGTTGTGTGGGTCAGGTCGCCATCGAGTGCCACACAGCTGTGCCCGGCTGGAGCCCTGCGGCATTCTCGGCTGGCTGTTTGATCCGTCGTATTCGCTGGGGGATTACCGGGAACGTGCTGTGGTTTCCGAAGCCGTCGTGCCCGCCGCGGCTGCTTCGTGTCGGAGTCCCGCTGAGTCGTGAGGAGTGAGCTCCTGGGTGCAAATCTGCGGAATCTGTGTTTTTTTTTTTTTTTTTTTTTTTTTTTTTTAAGGTTCAGGGAGATGAGAACCTGGGCCTGGTGCTTTGCCGCGGTTGCGATGGTTTGCGAGGGGTCAAAATCCAGAAACTGGCACCTAGGGCTCTGCACTTTGCCACCGTGTTTGGTCCGGTCCGCTGTGCCGATTAAACTGCTGAAGTGTTGAGGGAGTCAGGACATGTGCCGTCCCTGGGTAATAAAAAAAGAGAGAAATCCCTGCAGGAAACCTCAGCGTGCCAGAGCGATGTTCCCATCATGACAGCTGACAGGAAGCCGGATCCCGAGCCCTTCGTCTGAAGTGTGCCTGGTGCTCTGCTCCACACAGCCAGGCCCCGCTTTCTGCAACCGCAACAGTAACGAATGGGGGAAAAAAAAAAAGAGAAAAGTTTTCTGCAATTGGAGTTTTGGAAATGCAAAGGTGTTATATCGTACTAAATTAACAAGTGAGTAGTAATTGAAAAGGGCCCCTGTGGATGTACTAGGGGCCCCTCAGGGCCAGACTTTACGAGACGACCCATACCGATAAATTAAAACTCCTTTGAAATAAAGCTTTGTCTTTGGTGGGAAAACAAATTGCAGGTATGTGGCTGATACCTCCTTTTTCTGCACTGTATAATGTTTCCTGACTTTCAAAAGGTGCAGTCCCGCATGAGGGGCACAGGGGGTGACGTGTTATACTGCAATAGGCTGCCTGTCCCCTTGGCAGCAAGGGGGGGGCGGGTCCTTTTATCAGCAGTTCTACTCTTGTGTTTCCTATGATAGGTAGATAATACAATGCATTAGTTTTAGTAGGGGGGCATCAGCTAATTGGCAGCTTTACATACACTCCCCCTTCACAAACAGACTGACCTCTGACTTCTTCATTTGCGGTTTGCCTCGATTGGTTAAAAATCCTGCTTACTGAGCACATCTTGCACTGAATCCATGGCGCCGAGTTCCGGAAAATAAACATTGCTAAACATTGGCTGGGAGAGGACGTCGCTACCGCTGTGTATATCCTCCAGGAAACTCTGTGTGTAACCGCTACACACACGAGTGTGGAGAGACGGGGACTGTCTCTCAGAAAGCGAAAGCAGGGCTGGTGCTTGGTCCTGAGAGGTCTTACTTATGGACGATATATAACAGAAGATACAGCTGAATAAATTATAAATGTATGTCATTAATATAAGTATGAAAATAAATCTAAATGGCTGAAGTAGGAATATGCTAGAGTATAGTGCAATGTGCAAGGTGGATTAGCTGCCCTGATCCTGATTGTCATGATATAAAGTTGTGACCTGTTTTGTTTCTGCCTGAGGGCAGAAGCCTTGCTCCTGAGATATGGCCCCATATCCAAACCCTGTCTTGTTTCCCCTTGTCTCCCTTGTACTCAAACCAAAATGGCCGCCTTACGTTTCTTTTAAACCCATCTCCATTCCATTACTCAAAATTGCTCCCGTTTTTAGTTCCGCACGCTTTTGGCCCAAAAAAATTCTCCTGAATTGCAGCCTCTTATGGTGAGGGGCAGATAGCACCGCCCCCAGTCCAAACTATAGGTGAGATAGGGTCATCTCCATGGCAACATAAGAGGCTGACCCAGGACATGCTAATGAATGCCAGCTTCACGGTAATGCGCGGCAAGCCGGCACTGTGCCACGCGGCCTGACGTGGGGTCGCATCCCAAGGTCGTCAGGGCTCTGGCCTCACCCCCGTCACCGACACGGTTTGACATGAGAAGGGGTCGTGGAAGAAAGTTGCCCCCCTCCCCCCCCCATTACGTGCTCCTCTCGTCACAGGAGAGGCTCAGTTCGCATTTCTGGTGTTCAACCGAATGATGGCGCACATGAGCTTCTCCAGAGGTGATGGGATCCAGTGAGAAGCAATCGAAATCACGTGAGCGGCATGAATGCTGATGGGCTTCGATATGGGACGGTCGATTGGACCCCTGTGCTTTGTGAACCCTAAATCTCCGCCCAGTCAGATAGTGATATCTAGCACAAAGTGACATAACTCATATAACTTACATAACGTAGACACGCCACCTCGGGTAATCTGCCGCTTTATTTGTGGCCTTTATGTAACACATAATGACCTAAGTGGTCATTCTTGAACATGTAATTTTGGTGCGACATTGTCGCCTCAGCGGGCGGCTCGAACTCAAACAGCTCGGTGTTTACCGTACAAAAGGCCGGGCCGTGCTGTGGAGAATGGCGTCCCCGTAATGGCCCGCCTGATTGGTCTGTCTCTAACAAACATCACTGGTATATCGACTGCAAATGGCCCGATTAATTCAGCTCCTCTTTGACAGGGAGTCCAAAGCTGGACGGACTCTCACAAAGGACACAAAGGACGAGATCTGCCTTTCTCCAGTCTTTTATTTTTCGAACCTGTGTTCATCTCCCTTTGAGCCTTCCCAGCTGATTACCCCCCCCACCCCTCCGCTCCCCAGTGGCCAGTCTTTGAGAATTGCACTGACGTGTAAATATAATATATCATAAAGATAATGGACTTACAGAGCATGAAATAAACAAGGACATGAAAAGGACTGGGCGCATTGTGCCGATTTGCTTAATCACGGCGTCCGATTTGTCGTCCTAGCGAGGGTGCTTTGAATAGCAGTGTCCTTAGCAGAAAAATAAATCCAATGCATTTAGCGTTTTCTAATATCAGTCCCTTAGTACTTGTAAATGAGCTTTCCGTTTTCTTCGTGTACCTGATAAGTCATACAGTATGAATACCAAGCAAGGGCTGGCATTGTGCTTGAAAAATAGTTCACATTATCGTGTGGCTCGAAGCTGGTTGTGGGCATTATTTATTTATTTGTTTTGGCAGTGCAGACGAAACACAAAAACACAACAGCAGATGTCTCGGTATTCCCTGACACCCTTCGCCACCCCGTTACGCTGCGGATGTTGAGAAAGATCCGTCATTGAAGCGTTTAATAAGATAAATGTCTATGTTTGGTTGTTTTGGCCTCACCGTTAATGTTTATTTGCTGGGGGGCGGGGTGGGGGGGGTCACCGATCGTATTATCGGGACAAGGAAGGAGTAGAAATTATGGGGATAGAGAGGTAGTGAAGCCTGAAGCGCTGCTTCTGTTCACGCCCGGCTGATCCGGGGGAGAACGTGAGCACTCGAGCTCCGGGAGAAGCGCAGGTAGGTGTGTGGGGGGGGGCTGGGCTGATGGAGCGTGCAGATGGAAGAGGGGGGGTGGAAAATGAAATCAAACGAAACTGCCGCTACAGTTGTCCTGTTCACTCCCTCGTTTGCTTCAGAGTGCTGAGTAGTGACTGAATGGGACTGAACCTCAGAGACGATCAATGCAACTCAAATGACAAAAACGACTAGGTGGGGGGGGGCAGAGCTGGCAGTTGTTTGTTCCCAGGGCGTCGAGAAGGCGGGGGAAACAGCTACAGTGTATGTCTGCAGGCATGCCCGACACGTCCCGAGAAAACATGACGCCCGCTTTGAAAGATTTATTTATGCCAACTGTGCGAGCGAACAGGAGGAGGGGTGCATTTGGGGGGTGGGTTTGTGAGTGTTGACTGCATGGCTTCCAGCGCTCTGTCCCAGCGATTGCAGCCTGACACCACGTAGGCCAGAGCCCCCCCTTTGGTGAAAAGGGAGAATAACACAGGAAGTGTTCTGGGGAAAGATTCTCTCATCCAGTTTGACTGACGCAGCTTAAAACTCGACTGACATAGTTTAAAACTTAAAAGAATTAATGAATAAATACATAATAAAACATGCACACAACAACAGCTCAGCATAAACTTTCAATCATTTTGGCTGCGCGCTCAGATTCCCTAACCACTGCGCCACCTACTGCCTGTCGAATGAAAACTGCTGCTTTAGTCTGCGTCGCCGCTGGGCATGGGCCTTGCTGTCGGCTGCTGTTTGCCGAGCCCGGAAGCAAAATTTTCATCGGTTTGTTTTACCAAAATAGAGCAGGGGGCAGACCGGGCTCCCGCTGAAGTGCTGAGGGGAAATTAGAAAGACTATGGCTGTATGTGCATGGACCTGGACTGTCGGTGGACAAATAGCCCGACCTGGAGGCTGCGAGAAATGGGATCGCTGTCGGATCACAGTTAAGAACTCTGAGCTCTAAGTCAGACTTTCGACCTCAGCTGTGTTTTTATTGAAAAGATTATTATACCTGCATTAATGGCATGTTGCTTATTTTTTAAGGTGCTATAACATGTGAAATGGTGCCCAGGACTAACCTTTGTGTGTGTGTGTGTGTGTGTGTGTGTGTATTGTGATTCCTCGCAGGCTCAATACTCGCCTGTATTAGATGAACATAGATTTTTAGGTAGAACTTTTCATGAGTTTTAATCAGGCAGAATGTGTGTGAGAGAGCATATGTGCTGTCGGAGTCAAACTAAGCAATTTAATCGTATACCTACCAAGGTCCATCATTACTGTCTGTGGGGTGGGTTGAGGGTTCATGTCAAACTGAATCAATACTCTGTATTTTAAAGGTTGAAGGTTTGAGGGTTGGTGCTGTACTGGTCTAATATTCCCAGTATTGCACATACTGTAGTGTGGTGGAGGGAATTTGCCCAGTTTTCTTGAATAGATGTCCAGGGCCATAGCGAATTAATGAGATGACATGGAAAGTGAGACCTTGATGGAACTTGAGAGGCGGTTGCTGGATGTTAGGCATATACGCTAGTGCCTTTGTGGGTGCAGAGTGTCGCGTCGTGCTAAAGCTGCCAGCAGAGGTCAGGGTTTCTCACCGAACACTGCTGCTCTGCCTCGATTCCAGAGTGAGCGTGATTACCTCCTAATGCACAGGCAGGGCCCGCTCAGCCCTTTTCGGGGCCCTAAGCAAAATTCGATTAACCTAGTTATGCCTTTCCCATCCTGACAGGCTGGTCAGATGGGGCGCCCCCTGGTGGCCGCTGGGCCATAACCAGCCGCTTGGTTTGCTTTGTCCCTCATTCTTCTCGAGTCCGTAATGCATGTTCTCATTTCATCTTATTCAGATTATTGTAATTCTTTCTTCAGCTGCCTCTCAAGCTGAGCTCTGAAGAAACTTCAGTTGAAACTGCTGCTTCTATGCTATAAAGCAGAATCAGCTGCACATATTTCTCCTGCTCTTGCTTCTCTTCACTGGCTTCCTGTAAAATATAGCATATAAATTTTAAGATTCTTCACTTGCTTATAAGGCTCTGAACAGTCAGGCACCAACTTGTATCCAGGACAGGACACTCAGGCTTTCTAATAAAGGTCTTTTTGTTACCCTCCGCCCCCCCCCCCCCCCCCAGGACCAAGTTTAAGGGCCGACAGAGTTTTTGCGATTTTAGCCCCAAGGCTGTGGAACAGTCAGTTCACGGTCATCAGAGCAGGCAGTAGTTTGACGCCATTAAACAGGGTCTGAAAGCGTATTTATACAGGCCGACCTTCTACTGATGTTTCAATATCTTTGTTATATTTCCTGTTACGCACTTTGTGACATTTGTTCTTGAAAGGGGTTATTTAAATAAAGGACTTGTTTATTATTTACTTAACTCTTTATGCCTTGGGCTGGTCCTGTGTACAGGATACCAGCTTTGATCACGCCGACATCTGCAGGGAGGACTTGAACGTCCGGTTAGACCCCTCGACTGCGCCAAAGAAGTACCTCCGTGTTTGGGGAGGGCAGGGCCATGACAGGAAATGGCTCTTACTGGGGGGGCTCTTTCTAATGGCAGAACATATTGGTGCGATCTGGTGGAGAGGTTTGATTTCATGCCCCGTCACTGCAATTTCATGCTTAAGTGGATGAAACCTGCTGATCCATATTCACTGTTCACATTTCAATTTCCATCAGTGGTGTACATTTCCATCAGTGGTGTACATTTCCATCAGTGGTGTACATTTCAATCAGTGGTGTACATCTCCACCTCTTTGCATGCCGGGCCGGGCTGCGTCCGGTTCTGCGCAGGATTCCGAAATCCGGACGCCGGCTCTGACTCGTGACGGAGCTCACGCGGGTAAATCGCGGTGACGTTATGGAGGGCGTTTTGGGGGGGAAACGCGTACTGACGTTGCCTGACTCAAATCTCCAAATAGGCTCCCCGACGTCCTTCAGGGTAATGCTCGGATACAACTCGCATACGGACGGTCACCGGGGTAACAGAGCAGATGACAAATTGACAGTGTTTACCCCTGCCAAGTCAGTAGGAATTCCATATAAACGGAGAGAAAAACCATTCCGAAACAAATGGACTCCCAAGTAAGTAACTGGTTAAATGTGACCACCAGGGAACTGTGCTGAATTTTCAGATATGCCAATATCTTCCACAGGAACTGCGTTAAGCTCAAGTGATACACTTTCTGTAATGTGCTTGGGGCTCTGCCTTCTTCGGTGTTGTTTTGAGGCCTATGCAGACACAGCGGAAGTAAAAAACCGCAAACAATCTGTACAGTCGTGTGGTTTCTTAGCACTGCCGGCTCGACGTGCAAATTATTAAAATCCTTTGTCTGCTTTCGGAGTCGAAATATGACTCGCCGTATGGGGAAGGAGCTCCACGGTAGAAGGGTGAATTGTTGTCGGATCAGCACTTGGAATGAAAAGCGTTTGTAAATCCACCCCCTGTATCTCCTGAACTGTTCCGTCTTTGTTGTGCAGGTTCTTTCCTCGCTGGGAATGATGGAGTTAGTTTTTCCGCGAGTGCTGTACCCGACACAAGAGCCTCGTCGGAAACAAGTGCAGACGACGTGGGAACGACTCCAAAAGCCGATCGCTCGTCTGCGTTTCCGGAACCCGCGTCGCTTTGCTTTTGTTCGGATCTAAAACAAAAATGACGGTGGGGCGAAGTCATGCTTTGCTGCTGACACAGTGAAATATGCAGGAGCCGGGGAGATCGGCAGGCGTAGCTAATCTACGGCAGAGACGTTTAAATGACGACGGGGCCCTGTTCGCGCATCTTCTCAAGGCGCGTAGTCACATCCGTTCTGACTGCACCTACAGTAGCATGGCACTCTGGCTGTCAGCCAGGGGAGAGAGTGAGATGTGCAGCCCAAAAGCATCAAGGGAGGGCTGATTGGAGATTTCGGTTCTAAATGGAAATCTGTGTTAGAAATCGCCGTGGGCGACGCGATAGTGCCCTGACGATGCTCCTCCTACTCTGCGTGGCCTTCTGCATAGCGGGTTCCTCCACCCTAAGCGTCTTGGCATGACTGTTACCCACTCGAAGAGGCGGGTGGCTATGGAGCTTCCCTGGGTGACGGAACAGCAGGAGCTGCTCTGGGGGCCAGAGTGCGTAACGTGGCCATCGCCCCCCCCCCCCCCCCCCCCCAGTGAAGCACGTCGGAAAATGCATGGGAGTGACTGCGCATTTGATTATCGAGTTGCCAACTGGGAACGGGGCGGACCATGTGCCTACTGGGGACCGCTGAACGAGTATATCTATATTATAAAACCATGTGTACAAAAATATGGGATGCATCACATCCTGTATTGCTTCTAAAGGAGATGCAGTATTTTATTTCTTTATATGGGAAAGTGCAGTAATATATATATATATATGCAACTTTTTAGTTTGATACCTGAAGCAGCATATGTCAGTATAGCAGGAGGTTTGTCTGGGTGAAAGTGAGAGTGACCTCTGATGTGCATCCTGAGAAATGGGACAACGTGCCTTGTAAAGGCGACTTGACCCAAACACATTACTTTTGTATTTACCTTATTTGTTTTGTCTGCTTGAGTGTTTCTCTGTCCTGGTACAGGCGACCGGCTCTGGGCCTGTGGTCTTCGATACAGCTGACCCCCTAATTAATTTTTGGTATTGATCTGCTAATTGAATTGAATGAATCATTTAAAAGCTTGAAACCAAACAGACTTGAGGTCACGCTGTAGCTACTCAGTTGTGTAAAAATTGACCTTTGCATGATATACTCAGCACATTTTTTGGTTCTTATGAAATCAATAATAGACAATTGTCTTTGTTTCAGCTAATTGACACCAATGAAACGATCAAGGGATTGATTGCATTAGCATGGTCGTGGATCCTTCTGCTGTCACAGGTCCTCTTAGCAGGGGGGCAGTAGCTAGTCCTGTTTCCTAAGTATCACTATTTTTAATGAAGCTGCTTGATTTTTGCTCCTTGCTCTAGGGTTAAAAACAACTCCTCTGAGGTTTTCCACTCAGAACCTTTCTGTTGACTCCATTTTAGTTGTATTTTAAATCAATAATACCTCACAAAAACATACAGTACATTGCAAAAGTCTTAGGCAGTCAAAGAAAATGCTTAACCCAGGGCTCTCCAGCTCCTGTCCTGGATGAGCCCCAGCTCTGCACATGTTCGGGTTTCATCTCATTTTATGCGCCTGATTCAGCTTCTCTGCTAATCACCACACGGTTCTTGTGAATCAGGTGTGGTGGAACAGGGAGAGAACTAAGCTGTGCGGGGCTAGGGTTCTCCAGGACTGTAGCCGGAGACCCCTGAAATACATCAAAGATGCAATAAAATGCATAATAATTAATAAAACAACATACTCTGCAGCCCATCACTGATATAGTCCTATTTGATGCTCAACATACCCTGGCAGGTTTAGCAGAGACTGAGAGGCACAGAGTTGGCCTGTAACCGTGATAATGGTTGTGAAGCCCCCCCGGGAAAGACCACCTACCCAGCTCGCCGGCAGCCTTGATGTCGATGTTGTCGTAGCCGCTCCCGATGCGGATGATGATTCTCAGGGCCTTGAACTTCTCCAGGTCCTCCCGGGTGAGCGTGATGGTGTGGTACATCATGGCGCCCACCGCCTCGTTAAGCACCTGCAGCAGGCAGACAGCAGGGGGAGTGGCGTTTAAAGAGCGACACTTGAGGACAAATAGGATTTGGAATATAGACACAATCTTATGAAGGAAACGTGACCGGACCCCTTGATCTGGTACTTAAGCTAAACAGCTTCTAAAAATACCCAAGACGGAAAGATAAAGTAAAATTTCAAGTAATGAGTGACTTTGTCATAAGAACTGTTGTGCAAACTGTTTGTTTATTGGTGGAGGGAGGTACAGAAATAATGGTCTCTGCCCAATGTGTCTCAATTTCCAGTTAAAGGAAAACTACTGAGTAATGATGGCAAGAAGACGCTTATTTCACTGTACTCTTAATACCTTAACCATCCTGGTTAAGACAATAAGTGCTGTGTAAAAAACCTTTGCTGGCGTGAAACATTTTTTGTTATTTTTCCCAGCTATAAACTGGAAGATCTGACGACATCACAACATGCTAAAGACTACGGGATTTAAAAAATGTCATTAACATGGCAGACAATATTTTGGATTCCAGATAAAATATTGACAAGTAGTCTGATCCCCTGACAGTTGAGGGGTACAGTTCGGAGACAGAAACACAGACTGGGATTTTCACAGGGATGAAGCATAATTGCAAGGTAGCTGACAGCAGAGCTGACCTACTGTGTCCCTGCCATCCAAAGCGGACCCAAATGTGACTAGGCGAGCTCCGTAAAGCCAAATCCACTAAGCACCGAAAATGTAATGGCTTTAAATGGACCCCCGGCTAACAGTGTTAGCCGAGCGGTGGTTGGCCGGCTAGCTGCGAATTAGCATAAAGCTTTCATTAGTGCGGGAGCTCAGTGTCCTCAGCAGGATGCTTAGTCAAGGTTAACGTGCGTCTGCGTCTGTCTCTCCCTCTCTCCCCATGACTGTGTGTGGGTTATGTATGTAGTACAAAATGTCCCCACAATGTGATAAAAACATGTTCTTCTGAACATCCGTCCATTTTTTTTTCAGCACCCACAAGGAAAAACTCAAATGCACATAAATCCGTGACCGCAATCAAGAAGCTAAAAATGCCAAAACTCTTGTATTTAGTTTGGTTACTTACGGTTAAGGTTAGGGCTGGGTAGGGGTTAAGGTTGTCATTGATGGGATTAGTGTTCTCCCCATAGAAATGAATGGAGAGTCCCCGCAAAGATAGCAATACAAATGTGTGTGTGTGTGTGTGTGTGTGAGTGAGAGAGAGACAGAGACACGATTTGCATCTTCCCATTTTCACCACAGGCGAGCGGAGTCCCATCCGAGGCCATCCCAGCACAAACTCTAACTCTGAATAGATTAAATGTTTGGAGATCGACATCTGCTGTATTATAAATATGCTGAACTGATATTTATTTTAATTTTTTGGCAAGGATCCATGTTTCGGTTTTACCAGAGACAGGCTTGGTCTGGGACAGCCCCCCCCCCACCCTGCCCTAAGTAATTCCCCCCAGTTTTTAGTTATTGACGGTGAGTGTAGAAGCGAAGGCCAACCCAGCCTCTTCATCGTAGGCTCCCATTCAGCGGCGATATCTTCACCTGTGCGGCTTGGGCTTGAGAATTCATGAGGCGGAGACAGGGTAATGACATCAGACTCCTTAAAGGGCCCCCTTTCGGAGACAGGCGTGCCTCCCCCAGCACCCGGCCACGTTAAACCCTAATGAGCCACTTTATTGTAATTAGGCGGAGTGTAAAACCCAATATAATGTACTTCACAAGTTAGCTGGACAGCAGGGGGGGGGGAGGACGCCAGGGAGGAACAGCTATAGCTAAAAGTCAGGGCTTCCTGCATCACACCTTCCCGCCCCCCCGCCACCTCACGCCACGACTCAGGCTCTCCTGCTTTACACCCCTCCTCTCACCTTCTCATGGATCTCCTGCGTGGACTGTGCGTCACAGAAGGCCACCGTGGCCAGATCTTTGAGGATGGGCATCTCCACTGTGCAGTCGCGCCCATCCAGAAGGGCCACCAGGGGGCGCGGGTGCATAGGACCATTCATAATCTGAGGCCGGATACCTGGGGAGAGAGAGAGAGAATGACGGGTGAACATCAAGCAAGAGCAGCAACCCGGAGGCAGGGGTGTGTTTTTCCTTCTTAATCTGCGTGTGAGATTTGAGGGAGCAGAGTCATTTCATTACACAGATCCGGGATCAGTGAGCTTTAAAAGCCCCATTATAACTGTGATGAAATTATATCTGAGGCCCATTTTGCTACACTGATGCCAGACCAGCTCATTATAACTGCTGAATACTAATAGCTCCGATGTCTCCTTCTCCCTGCGATCTGTGTCAGACGCGGCACCAGCGTTTCACCAGCAGCGTCACGGCAACACGTAGTCACGACAGCCAGCCTCTAGGCAGCCCGTCTGGAGCCGAACGTGAGATGGAAGGGGAATTCTCGGAGCGGCGACTGGCACGGACGGAAATCAAAGTCAGAATCTCGGCGGCAATTAAGGGCCTTAATTAAGGATCTTCCGGACAGCAGCTCTCCATTGTACCAGACGTGATGGGGTCCAGATGACCCCGATGGACACGGAAACGAGGCCACGATTTGGCTGGGGGGCACCTGCCCCCCCCACTCCCCCACACACCTTGTGGTAGGAGCTGAGTGAGCAAACAGACCGAGCTTGATAAATCAATGATGCGGTCCAGGACGGCTCAGCCCCTTGGCCAGATCCTGAACTTTACCTTTGTCAGTACCCACTGGCCGAAGCAGACATTACCAGACAGACAGTCATATAAACGATGACTCACACCGTTTTTATAACAAAACTTAAAAACAGAAAAAAACAGAATGCATAGATGCTTTACATTCCAGGCTCCCCCACCTTGCATGATCATATATTGGAAGATGGATGGATGGACTGCTCTTATTTTTCTAAAAAGCAAATGATAAAGATGATTTTAAAAATCACCATGGAGACTCAGCTTCCAGGTCATAGGTCACCCAATCACCCTCTGATGAGCACTGAGCAAATGGAAACAGCGTTAAGACGCGTAGGACGACTCTGTAATGCAGCGGGGACCTGGAGGGGGGGGCGGGGCCTGAAAGCAGGGCTGTCAATTTGTGGAGGAGCAGAGGCTCCGTATCTCAGGACCTACAGGACACCGCCCCCCCCCGCAGTTTGCTGTTCAATCAGAGGGTCCACTTCACAGCAGGTCACCATCAGCGTCGGCACCCCTTCAGCTCCCTTCCTGTAACGACTCGTTAGTACAGGAGGGTCCACTATGGAGGTTTGGACTGCGGCGCGAGGAGTCTCACCTCCGACATGTTGCAGTCAAACAGCAATGTGTTACATCAGAACCACCCCCCGAGACCGACCAGGGTAGGGGGGGAAATCCCACTCCGGCTCAGATGGAGATTAAGAGGATAAACGAGTGAAGGACAACAGGAACAAACAGACCCACCCCTTCACACTCGTCCCCCGCCCCGGAACACAGGAACGCAGAAAATATTTTAGGTCATGGACTTCAGTCTTTCTCCAATTATACAATTATACAAAATATCCGACACAAGGGTCCACTGGAAGTGCCCGATGTTGTCCAGTTATTGACCTACACGCCCAGCAGGGGGAGCAGCGAGCACAACGTTATTTCATCTCACGGATTGGCTAATACTTTCCTATCAGTAGGACTGGGCAATTATTCAAAAATTAATCAAAACCGACATTCAGAAGCTCTAATCCACATATTCTTGCCCGTGTCAGTTACTTTTTTAAATGCTGTTAACGCATTAAAAGAAAAATCTGCTAACACTTTCCTCAGTGTGTGTTCATGCACTGTCCCCTTAAGCACATCATGTGACTCCGCCCCGTCCGTCTGCGACACGGAAGCAGCATGGAGGAGGGCTCCAACACCGAGCCGACTGAGCGACTCCAGCAGCTTGTGCCAAAGAAAAATGCCCTGTCCGTCGTTTGGACAGATTGCGGCTTTAGAGGAGACGACAAAGAACAAAAAGACGTAGAATGTAAGCACTGCGGAAAAACAGTTTCGGCTACCAAAGGTAATACCGCTGATTGGTTTTAACCCTAGCAATATAAAAAAATACAGTGGAATATAGCAAAATACAGTGGAAACGACTTATAGTGATAAACTGCTTATATAGATCAAAAATCTTGAAGCTGAATCATTCCTGTATAGATAGTGTTGAAATAATTTACTTATAGTAATCAAGTAGTCCGCTTACAGTGCTCATTTTGGGTCTTTTTATACATAACAACATATGCAAAAAAATTAAAACTACGGTAATTCATTTTTTTTACTTGCCTACTTTGCCTTACGGTAACCCAGTCTGGTTTCTGGTTAGCTACCTGAGGCTAATGCTGCATGCACAGAAAACATGACGGGAAAAAGAAAGTCATTTTCTCTCAATTAAGAATATAGACTTATCAGAGTTTAAGATAAACTGCCAAAAACGAGTCAACGAGATGCTGTAGCAAAACTACAATAAGCTGTATTTTATGTACAGTACTGCATTGTATTGCAGCGTATTTGAATCATACACAGTTCAGTCATTTAATTTGTGCAGTACTGTACAAAGTGCAGTAGGTGAAGATGCTGG